>SNQJ01S0187492.1:6017-18461 GCA_010110895.2 Picea sitchensis | reverse complement strand
TCTGTAATCTTTTTCTTTGCATTAATAAACTGCTCCAAGTGGCCGCGTTGGCTGGGCCCGTGGATGTTTCCCCGTAGGGGTTTTACCACGTGAAAACATCGGTGTGTTGATCTTTGATATGGTTATGTGAGTGGTTAATGAAGGTGTTCATCCTCTGTTGGAATACCTGTGTTGTCGAACAGTTGGCTCATGGTTTTGACACATTTTGTACTTATTTGATACCCTTTTTAATCACCTTTACCTCACCTATATACTAGTTTATTACCCTCCTTGCCATGTTTTCATGTATATTTAAAGCCAAACACCCTTGATAATATATAAGAGGTAAATATTGTATGATTTCCTATGTATTTGATGAATTAGATTGAATGTATAGAACATTTTTGCTAATGATGTTTTTCTCAACTAATTTCTGGTATCGACAGTTCATTTCAGTACTGATAGTGCATTCTGGTACCTACTGTTGTTTGTTAGCATACCTCCGAGATTTCAGTTGCAGATCGACCAAATGGATTTTGTCAATATGACCATCAACATGGTTTCTTGTTCATCAGATCACACCCAGGTCCAACATGGTAGCCTCCATCCGTGGTCACAAGGTTTTAGTCAAAACGTGCCAAATTAGTAGCATTGATCTTCATGCACGATTTCTGAGTTGACGAATACAAATCTAGAAAATATAAGAAAACATGGGTTTTGTGAAGAACATCCTAATTTGAGTACTAGTTGGGAGGATTTCTTAGAAAGTGAAATATGGAGGAGATAAGGTAGTTTCTATAATCTGGGTTTGCCCATATTTATTGTTGCAACTGGTTTTCCCAATTTGCTTAAAACTCAGATTTCATTTGATCTATTGGTTCTCGGTTTGAGGGATTGGATCTTATCCTCCCCATTTAATCCTCTATATCAACACATAGCCATAGAACAAAGAAATAAGGGGAACTGTAACCTAAGATCTATTGTTGTGCTGAGTGAATGTTTAATATTTGTATCTAGACTTAGAGCAATGTTGTAATTCGATCTCCACTCAATTAATCCAAATGGACTTTCTCAACTGGTGTGTTCTTTGTAATTGCGTAATATTGTGTTATAGTTAGCTCGTAGTACAATTGGGAGGGCCCATCAACCTGGATCGTGCAACTACTCTGTACCATAGCTAGGTAATTGTGTGCAACATTCCATTTATGCAATTACTATGTTTTAAGGATGTAACTTCATTCTTATAAAACATAGATTTATTATTTTCTCTTGTGATTCATTACTTTATAGTTTTCTTAGTTAATTGCACTCTTTACTTGTGTCGATTTAACTCAATGCTTTGAATGATTAACCATTAGTTCAAGAACCATTTCAGATTGCAGAGCTTGAGCTTAGGCTAATGGTGTGGTGTGAGTAAGCAACAACGATGCCATTTGTATTTACATTTCATTGGTACATTTCATTACTTTTTTGATTGATAACAATAACTAGAATTCCCTGGTTCTTAAATCTAACCTCATTTAGCAAGAACACTTAAAGTTGTTATGTGAAAGACTGTATCATAAGCTTCTTGGGGATATTTAGATCAGAGAACTAGTCATTGGTTTATAAGTATGGTTTTCTTAGCATCATTTCAATTTCTTTGCACACAATGTTAAGCCCTAAATAGTGGCACATTACCCCTTAATTAGGGAACATTACATTATTAATGTTATTTTATTTATGTCGTCTTGGGTCCATTAGTTGTAATTTTACCTCCTAGTCTTTTATATATACCAAGGAGACCTTTTCATTTGGAATCATCTGGTATTTGGAAATCTATGTGGTGTATAAGGAGGTTGCCCCCTCAAAGAGGCTTATTATCTGAATTTATCTCTTTTTCAAGGCATTGAGTACTTATTCTGAGGTTTTTCTATGCTATCTTGGTATTTGGTTCCTAACATTTGGTATCAGAGCTCAAGGTCTTCAGGTTTCCCTGCTACATCTGAGACACCTTGGGATTTTTGCTATAAGTATTTTTCTACAACATTTCAGAAGGAACTCTTTTGAGGATATTTAGTAGATGGATCAAGGTACGTGGGGTTAAAATTTCATCTCCTGAGGCCTTGTACTTTCAGAGATATAGCCTATGTAAGATAGGGTTCTGGAATCATCCTGAATTTAGACATCTTAGAATTTTTTCTATAAATTTTTTCTGTACAATTTCAGACCCTGAAATCCAGAGGTTATTCATATAAGTTATCAAGGTATCTATGATAAAAATTTTGGCATCTTTTTCATCCTACTTTGTTAGATACACCCTGTGCAAGATAGGGTATCTGACTAGTCTTATTAACTAGTCTCAAATAGGTCTTTCGGGTAAAACAATGATATCTTCTTTAGTGAGTATCCAAATTAAGTGAGACCAGTTGCATTGGACAATGGAAAGTCTGTAGTGTTTCTGGTAAAAGTTTCAGAACCAAATATCATATAATGTGATCTTGGCACGCTTTACGAGTACGCTCTCCTGAAAGGGATAAAATTCAACAAGGTGTGGGGAAGTTACCATAACTTCCACTTGACACATCCAATTTTGATCAGACTTGTGGCAGTGTAGAGAATATGTATCAAAGAGATACAAAAATAAATTTTTAGACCTAGAAGGGCCGAAATTTTGGAGATACAATAGATTAAATATCGTCTAGTAGAACCACTGAAATCAAGGTTTAAAAGTGATACTTGGACAACATGCCACCAAAAAAGGGAACTTCTACACCAATTAAGCCTCCAGACAATCATACTTGGAATCTTGATGAAGGTGAAGAAATGAATAGAGACAAATGATTTAGAAAATAATATAGTAACAAAAGATGAACTACAAGGGATGATGGACTCAACTGAAGCTAAGTTGGAGGCAATAATGGATACTAAGATGAAGGGTTTAAAAAGGGAGATAATGGAAGGATTGAAATTTTTTCTAATAGAGAGGATACTTGAAAGTGAAATTCACATGAAATTCATGATGAGGACAAAAGGAAGATGAATCAAGAATGGAGAAACTCCAACTTTGGGTTGAAGACCAACCACTTTCCTAAGATCGATATGAGGAAGTTTGATGGCAAGGATCCAATCACATGGATACTTCAGATGGAGCAATTATTTGATCTACATGATGTGCCACATACAAAAAAGGTACACATTTGTTCTTTATATTTAGAACCCAATCAATTTGTGTAGTATCGATGGCTTTGTTCTCACAAATCACTCGTCTCTTGGACAATGTTCACTGATGAAATGATAGCACACTATGAGGATACAAAGAAAATACCTTATTTAGCCAATTGATAAATATCAAGCAATAGGGTACAATTGTAGAGCACATTGAGAACTTCCAAAGATTGAATATAAAGGTAACATATATTCCAGATGAGCACCTGATTGATGTATTCAAAGAAACTTTAAAGGATAACGTTCAACATGAGGTTTGCCTTTGGGAACCCAAATCATTGGAGAATGCATTCAGGGTGGCAAGAAATGTTGAAAGTAAAAATATGGCCATGGCTACTAGAAGGACCACTCCTTACATCTATCAAGAGAATACTATTCCATATTCTAAAACACCTCAACCTACAAGGCTGACACCTCAACAATTGGAGGATAGAAAAGCAAAAGGTTTATGCTTTAATTGTGACAACATGTACAGTAAGGGAAATAAGTGTGGTGAGAAGAAATTATTCTACATAGATTGTGAAGAGGAAGAAGAACACGAACAAGAACAAAAACAAGAACCATCTCAAGATGAAAATGTAGAAGCACTTTCTTTTGAAGAGTTGACTCCCACGATATCATGTAATGCATTGGCTGAAATTAGCACTCCTCAAACCTTCAAGATCGAAGGATATATCAAAAAGAAAAAGTTAATAGTACTAATTGATTCTGGTAGTACTCATAATTTTATTCACTATTAATTAACCAAAGATCTCAATTTCTTTGTATATCCAATGCCAGAGTTTCAAGTAATGATTGCAGATGGAGGAACGATCAATTGCTCAGAAAAATGTAATAAGATCAATATTACTATGGGGGAATATGTAATGAATAGTCCAATTATTTCTATACCCATGGGTGGTGTTGATGTCGTACTAGGAATCTAATGGTTACAATCATTAGGAACAATGGATTTTAATTTTCAGGAACTTTTCACGAAATTTTCATTGGAAGGAAAAGAAATTGAGTTAAGGGGTATCACAGGGAAACCCAATAAGGTGATAAGCTCTAATGGCATGACAAAATTATTGAAAAAGGGGTATCAAGGTCTAATTGCACAACTATTCTCACTAGATGTTCAAACATATAAGAAATCTATTCCTCTAGATCTCCAAGGGATCATTGATAAGCATTCCAAAGTATTTGAAGATATTCCCAAAGGCCTTCCACCCACTTGAAATCATGATCATGCTATCCACCTAATTCCTAGGAGTGTTCCTCCTAACATAAGGCCTTACAGATACCCTTATGTCCAGAAGAGTGAAATTGAGTGTATGGTTGATTGAATGTTAGAGGATGGCATTATTAGACCTAGGCAAAGTTCTTACTCTGCATCGGTGGTAATTGTTGGCCCTCGACCAAGTTTTGAGGAAACTTTGGTCATATTTGGCCCACTTTTGGACTTCGACACGTTGGTCGAAGAAGGAGCACCCAGGAAGATATGAGATCATGGATCTCACCCATTTCTTAGGGTTATGTGGACCCAATAAAGGGTCCTATAGGGTTTTGTAACAGTTTTATGGGATGTCAGCCCATGGGGTTTTCCCATGTTTAGGCCTTATTGTAAGGGTTTGTAAAGTATAAATAAAGGGGAATGTATTGTAGAATAAGAGACATGAATGTAGTTATGTTTGAACATAGTTTCTTTGTGAAAATGAATGTATGTGCATGATTATGATTTTGTAGAAGGTGCAACTACTGTGATAGAGGGTTTGGCTCTATGCATTTGACCTAGTTTTGGAAGGAGGATCTAATGCTTAGTGCACAGATCTCCTGTCCAGTGTGGATCTCATCTTTGTGGCTTAGTGCACAAGAGTGACTGAATGTAAGGTATTGGCTAATGATAAAGAGGTGAAGTGGTTTGTGGACATAGCCCCACCCTGGGGTGAACCACATATATCTGGTGTCTCATGGCTTGCTTTGTGCTATGTTATTTCCGTTATGAATGTTCTTAGTGCTTTGATTATGATGTGTAATAGATAGATCCTTTGTTGCTTAAGTAATTTACTTGTGTTAAGGGTATATGAATGCTAGATTTAACTTATAATGTTAAGTGCTAAGTGTTCAGGATATATGATCATTTGTTGTTACTGTGTCGATCTATATTTGATTATGTTTTGCAGTGTTAATATGGTTAATAAACTAACGCATGTCACTTCCTAAGCGTTAACAAAATATTTCGCGAAGTACTCTTATGACAGATTCGTGTCCCAGCATGGTTACAGACACTTGCATCTTGTAACCCCCCCTGCTTCTACCTCGAGTGAGACTTCGCCTTCTTCGCAGGTGTTGCTGAAAGGGCCGGTAGTAAGGGTTTTTTTGGTGTGATGTTAAGCATTGAACCCTGGGTCTTCCCTTGTGCCAACAAATGGTTCCGTTGTCGGGACCTAAAATTGTGATTGCTGGGAATTGAAGTAAAGAAAAAGAGAAGCTTTGTGTGTAGATCAACWGCTAAAGTGCGCAGTACTCTACTTGAATTGTGAAGCTTTGTGCTAATAAAGTAAGCTGATATGAAGAAAAGAGGTAAGATCTTGAAAGAAGCAGGCTTTGTGCTTTGGTAAGAGAAAGATAAGTGAAATYTTTTGTTTTGAAAGCATGAACTTAAGTATATTTAATAGATTCTGTCCTAGTCTGAAGGCTAGGGCGCAGTTGAAAGAAATAGTTGATTTGATTAAATTTAATGGAAATGAAGAAAGACATGTTATTCTTATGCATAGAAAGAGTTTTTGGACTAATAAGTGGATGCAGGAACCTAGAAAGAAGTTTTGCAGATTGCAGGTCCAACACTATGATCCTAGGGGAGATGCACAGTACAAAAACGATTGGGGAACATTTAAAAGAAAAAGAGGACTGAATTTGTGTTATAATTGTAGAAGGTCGGGACATATTTCTAAGGAGTGCCCTGAGGTAGGACCTATTTGTCTTTGTTGTAAGGTTGTTGGTCATGAGGTTGAGGATTGTCCAAGGATTATTGCTAAAGTTGAAGGAATGAACATAAGACAAGAAAACTATGAAAAATGTCAAGAGACTAAGGGCATGATAGAAAGTCATAAAGAGAAAGGGTTAGAGGAAGTTCACACTATGTTATTACAGTTGAAAGAAACGATGGATGCTCATAAAGATGTCAGTTTACCAGAAAGCTTGAAAGCAAAACAATGCATAAGTGCAAGAATAAAAGACCTTGACATAGATTGTATAGTCCTGGATGAAGAAACACAAGTGAATATTATGACAGAAGAACCTTGGGAATTTTTTGGAAAACCCTATGTGATACCTTTGTTGGGAAGGATATGCTTGTTTAAGGGAAAGATGATAACTTTATGTGGAAGAGTTACTACTATACCTGTTATTGTTCATGGAATATCGATTGAAGAAGAATTTGAAGTCAATAGGTTTGTTGGGACAACGCCCCTTTCCCATTATTGTTAGGTAAGACTTGGATTGAGAAGGATCAGATTTGAAGTAAAGCAGAGGAAGAAGCTACAGAAAAGATAAATTAAGAATTAAGGGATTTCATAGCTAGGGAAATAGACCGACTAATAGAAGAACGAGTGGATAAGTCGAAACAACAGAGAAAAGTAACAACGCAGGAGGGACAAAAAGCAAGAGAATTAGCTATCAAGGTTGAAATAATGCAAGAAGGCTGGAAGAACCCATATATTCAAGAAAGAAGTATGCCCACTCAGGAAATGTTAAGAAAAGGGATATTAGCTTCAGAATCTTTGAGGGTACTTCAATAGTGCGAAGCCACTATGCTAGGAGAAGATAAGAATAAAAATGGAAAGAGGATTCCATAAACAGTTAGAGAGACTTAGATAAGAGGAAAGAAAGCAATGAAGCTCAATAAAAATAAATCTAAGTTGGAAAAGATACAAGAAGTTACAAAAACCAGATGGAAGACTTTGCAAACTAGAACCTTGGAGGAGGCAAGTTTGTTGGATTTGAACCTTGCTAGAACAACAGGTCCGCGTATAATTGGACTTCTCCATGGCGAAGTTAGATGACCATTGGAGGTGCCCTGGCTGTTAGAATGATTCTCTAGAACAGTTAGAAAATGCATTTATGGGCTTATGGACCACTTTTGGACGTTGAGACCGCACCATAACGGATAGATTTACATTGACGGAAGCCTTTCCTGGACATTGGAAGATCCGTCACCATACCCCGCTTATTTAGCTCGTTAGTCGTTGTGCTAGGACCAATTTTTGCTACCCATGATTAACTGAGCTAAGCATATAATTTTCCAAGTGTCGAGATGTGCTATATGAAACTAGACCCCGTCTGTCCGTTTGTCTACCCCGCCTGTCTGTTTGTCTACCCCACCTGTTTGTTAAAAGCTAGAATGTTGAGCGAACCTAGAGAATTGTAGTAGTCCATTGAGGAAGTTCTCAAGAAGCTAATGGCCGACAGACTAATATCTGAATCTATCCAGGCATCGTCGACTTGGGGACTGTAGGCCTCCCCTTTGACTGGACGTCGTTCCACCCACACCAACCCCATAGCCAAACAACGAAGTAAGCACCACGGTGATCTAGCTAATGCGAAGCATATACCATCGATCGTAACTAAATATATTCCACCTCTGGTTGGTGTTGTTAACCATGACAGTATCCCTTGAGATTTTGAGTACTCCATGTTCACTACGTACATTCCAAAAGGAATTCTCATAGTCGGAAGTCAGTTAGGACATATCCCACTGTTGAAGCACAACGACTTCAACTTAGGATACCAGAAGAACTATGCCATGTTAGATCCCCACTGCTACTTAATGAAGACAACCAGAAAGAAAACTTGCCTTGTGTCATAGCCATGGATTAAGGGGTTGGCGCAATCAACTGTGTTGAATGTGATGAAGATCCCTCATCTAGGCCACCACCAGGAGGTTAACACTTGCGTTAAACTCCTTCCATCGTGCTATCATGGCAGATATCTATGGCTCGACAAAAGAATTAATGTGGATCCAACGCCAATGCACCAGATCATAGGTTTAAGTGTGAATCGAACCTACGAAGCCCCGGGCCATTCAGTTTTCCACCCTGTGGAATACCAACGACATGACGAAGCAATGACAGTCCAATGCTGTGTTTCATGGATATTATCAACAGTTGAAGGTCACCATTGAATCATTCCCACGTATGACACTGCGTACCCTACACCAGTACTAACCCATAGCGAAGTTCTGCACTTATCCCCATTGCTTTTACATAACCACATGAAGAGATGAGCACCAGGAATAATTATAGTCATACTACAAGCTGATGGATGAAGATATGGAGCAGATTGCAAAGGAATGGCTAGAGGAATTTGCTGTGCCTTTCACCGATGCAGAATTATCTGACACTGACACCATAGCAAGACCGGTAGTTACATGAGTTGAACATGTCAAACAGTCCAGTGGGACGAAGAAGAAGAAAAAGTAGGTTGAAGTCCAGGACATAGAGAGTGATGAGGAGGACAATATTTCTGGAGATAACTAGTCTGGCTTGGTACAAGAGGAGCAAGATTTGGTCGAAGCTCACGTAGTGAAGCTCGAAGAGACCCTCCAACAAATTTAGGCTAGGATAACAGAATTGGAGTCTTGAACAATGCCAAGCACCCCGCAGGAGGTGCATGACCAGAGGGAGGAGACCGCTAAAAACACAGTAGCAAGTATAAGAGCCCTCACCTTGGAATGTAAACAGTTAAGTGATAGAAGATCCAAAACATATGAATGCCTCGCCGAGGATCCAGATCTAAGGAAGCTATAAATACAGTTACAGGAGGTGCAACAACAAGTATTTTCATTGCAGGCGCAGATGAAGCTGCTCACTCTAGTGGAAATAATGAAGAGATCCCAGGAGAAGCGCACAATATAGCAGCAGATCACTGCCCTCCAGGGTAAGGTAATGGAATTAACATAGAAGATACAACATGTGTAGGATGAATCTTGCAAGGTGTTCGAGGATATTGATGGTCCGATGGACAGGGCTCACAACTAGATCAAGTAGTTGCAACAGTAGAACAACGCCTAGAAGGGCATGTTACAGAGTAGACAATCCAGGAGCTCGTTGACCAGGAGGATCAGGTGAGGCATCAAGTCGAGGAAAATCAAGTTAAGATCGAGGCATTCGAAGCAACATTGGCTGGACCTGAGTGACTTGGGACAAGTCACAGGTGAGTGTTGGGGGCCTGTTGGCCCTTGACCAATTTTTGAGGAAACTTTGGTCATATTTGGCCCACTTTTGGACTTCGACACATTGGTCAAAGAAGGAGCACCAAGGTGGAGCTAAGATCGTGGATCTCACCCATTTTTTAGGGTTATGTGGACCCAGTAAAGTGTCCTCTAGGGTTTTGTAATGGGTTTATGGGATGTCATCCCATGGGGTCTTCCCATGTTTAGGCATTATTGTAAGGGTTTGTAAAGTATAAATAAAGGGGAATGTATTGTAGAAGAAGAGAAGTGAATGTAGTTCTGTGTGAACAAATTTTCTTTGTGCAAAGGAATGTATGTGCATGATTATGATTTTGTAGAAGGTGTAAATGCTGTGATAGAGGGTTTGGCTCTATGCATTTGACCTAGTTTTGGAAGGAGGATCTAGTGCTTAGTGCACGGATCTCATGTCTGGTGCAAAGATCATATCTATGGCTTAGTGCACAAGAGTGATTGAATGTAAGGTATTGGAGAATAATAAAGAGGCGAAGCGGTTTGTGGGTGTAGCCCCACCCTGGGGTGAACAACGTATATCTGGTGTCTCACGGTTTTGTTTGTGCTGTGTTATTTCTGTTATGAATTTTCTTAGTTCTTTGATTATGATGTGTAATAGATAGATCCTTTTTTGCTTAAGTACTTTACTTGTGTTAAGGGTATATGAATGATAGATTTAACTTATAATGTTAAGTGCTGAGTGTTCAAGATATATGTTCATTTGGTGTTACTGCGCCGATCTATATTTGATTATGTTATGAGGTGTTAATAGGGTTAATAAACTAGTGCATGTCACTTCCTAAGCGTTAACAAAATATTCTTCGAAGTACTCTTATCACAGGTTCGTGTCCCAGCTTGGTTATAGACACCTACATCATGTTAACCCCATTGCTTCTACCTTGGGTGAGACTTTGCCTACTTCAGAGGTGTTGCCAAAAGGGGCAGTAGTCGGGGTTTTGTTGGTACATTGTTAAGCATTGAACCCTGTGTCTTCCCTTGTGCCAACAATAATGGTACTCAAGAAAGATAGCTCATGGCGTATGTGTCCACATTATAGAGAGCTCAACAATATCACTATTAAAGATAATTTTCCCATTCCTGTCATTAATGGATTGTTCGATGAAATACATAGATCAATATATTTCACAAAGTTGGATCTCCACTCGGGTTATCATCATATTATAATGAAGGAAGAAGATATCCCAAAAACATAATTCCGAACTCATGAAGGACATTATGAATTTTTGGCCATGCCTTTTGGCCTTACAAATGCACCTTCCACATTCCAAGGGTTGATGAATTACATTTTCAATCCCTTCTTTCAAAAATTTGTGTTAGTATTTTTTGATGAAATACTAATCTATAGAAAGTCTTGGGAGGATCATGTGTGACATGTTAACAAGGTGCTACACCTACTAAAGGAGCAACAACTATATGCCAAACCATACAAATGTTTCTTTGGGGTGAAGGAGGTTGAATATTTGGGTCATATTGTATCTCATGATGGTGTCAAGGTAGGCCCTAACAAGATTAAGGCCATGATGGACTGGTCGATTCCCAAAACATTGAAGAATCTTAGAGGATTTTTGGGTTTGACAAGTTACTGCCGCAAGTTTGTTCGGAACTATGGAAGAATAACAACACCTTTAACGACATTAACTAAGAAGAATGCATTTTCATGGACTTTAATGGAAACTCAAGATTTTGAACAACTTAAAGAGGCAATGTGAAAATCTCTTGTCTTACCAACACCAGACGTCACAAAAACCTTTATTTTGGAATGTGATGCCTTGAGAAATGGAATTGGTGTTGTTCTAATGAAAGAAGGAAGGCCCCTTCCTTTTGAAAGTCGGCCACTCAAGGGAAAGGACTTACACAAACCCATTTATGAGAAGGAAATGATGGAAATACTATATGCATTGAAGAAATTGTGCCCTTACCTAATAGATAGGCACTTCAAGATCAAACCAGATCATGATAGTCTTAAATACTTCTTGGAACAAAACACTATCTTCAGAAGAACAACAAAAATGGGTGAGCAAGATATTGGGTTATGATTTTTAGATCATCTATGAAAAAGGGAAGAAAAATGTTGTGGAAGATGCACTCTCAATAAAGGATGAAAATGTTGAGGCCTTTCTCCGTGCTATCTCGATCATCCAACCCGATTGGATAATAGAAGCGAGGGATGAATGGAAGAATGATGAAAATGTGTGGACTCTCATTCAAAGGTTGCAGTAGGATTCTAGTGCATCAGATATATTTACATGGAAAAATGATTCACTATGGTTCAAAGATCACTTATATTTATGTAAGAACTCCCAACTCAAACAAAAGGTACTATTGGAATTGCACACCTCTCTGGTAGGAGGGAACTCAGTATTTTTGAAAACCTACCATAGGGCCAAGAAGGAATATTTTTGGGATGGCCTTAAAAGTGATTTTCAAAGGTTTTTGGCAGAATGTTTGGTTTTCCAACAAAATAAGGTGTAAACAATTAAGACCCTAGGTCAATACAACCATTAGCCATCCCAAGTCATTTTTGGGAGGAAGTTTCCATGGATTTCATCACAGGGTTACCGAAGTTTGAAGGAAAGAGTGTCATCATGGTGATTGTTTATAGAATGAAAAAGTACACACAGTTTTGTGCATTCTCTCATACCTTCAAAGCCAGTACAGTTGTGACCACATTCATGGATACAGTTCAAAAGCTACATGGAAGCCCAAAGATTATTGTAAGTGGCAGAGATCCCATATTCACTGGACATTTTTGGACATAATTATTTTATTGATTGGGTACTCAATTGGATCAAATCTCATCCTATCATCCTCAATCTGATGGGAAAACCGAGATAGTGAACAAATGTCTGGAAGGATACCTTCGCTGCTTTGTCTTTGATAAACAAACACAATGGTTCAAATGGTTACCCTTGGTAGAATGGTGGTATAACACTTCCTTTCATACTGCAACAAAAATGACACCATTTATGGCACTCTATGGATACCACCCTCCTTCCATCACTTCTTATCTAAAA
>SNQJ01S0187491.1:8071-18461 GCA_010110895.2 Picea sitchensis | reverse complement strand
TTATAATGTATTTTGGCCATCTATTTGTCTTTTGACCTCATACATTAGGGGGCATATGTTATACCACAAATTTCCACAACAAATTTGCATTTGTGAGATGGCCTAGTCCATTCACTAGCTTGAAAACTTAAATCCCACTCTTCTCCATCAGTTTCATCTAAAAAACAACAATTTTATTTCGACACACTACACATCCATTTGCAAATCACGTACATACAGTATTTTCCAGTGTAGAAATTGTGTATGCCTTCAATTTTATGAAAAAAATAGAAATAATCCACATTTTCGGGCTGGGTTTTCGGGTGGGATCATTCTTAAACTTCCCTTTGATCATACAAAATGGAATACAACCACCCTAACCCCCTGAGGATGGTAAATAAGCATTTATTTAGGGTATGGATGAGGGAGAAAACCTGGTGCAAGGTTATGTTGATGATTTGCAAGCTTCCTTGATTTCCCTTAGCCTCTTAGTAGCATTCCCCTGATCTAGAAACGTGTTTTCCAAAACTCCTTCCTCTCTCATACATGACCATAGGGTGTGTCCCTATCCCTTTTGGGTCATCCAAGGAAGAAAAAATTTCATAAGTTGATGCTTGAAGGGTCCTTTGGAGGAACTTAAGCGGTTGGTTTCGAGGCAATGCTAACAGTTAGAGTCAATTTGTAACTACCTACTTATACTTTTATCAATAAAAGAGTTCTCTTTCCCTCCATATATGTGTAATTTCATTCTATTTATTTATATATGTTAAATTGCTTTACATATTTAATTTTCACATTACATGTATAGCTTGATTTTATTACTACCTTGTTGTATTCTAGACTTGATCTCCTTTTACAAGTTGGTATCGACAGATATCAGGAGCGAATCAAATGTCAAGAGCGAGGAACGACACCAAATGTTAGGATAGAAGGCGTGACCTTTTATGTTCTATCTCCCAAAGTAGTTTTTTTTTTTTTACTTTGTTTGTGTGAGGGTAAGGTTTGTCTTTTAGATACGGTCAGGCTCTGTTGTGACATGACCCAAAGTCACAGGGTAAAAATCTCATAACAAACACCTAGGTAGGATCCTAAATAAAATACATTAAGCTACCTCTTCATAGATATGTGCAATAAGCTACCTTTCCTTCAATATGAAATCAAATGGTTAGGGGATCTTCAATATGAAAGAGTTAGAAGTCTCAATCAAACCTTCAATCCCAACTTTAACATTATCCACTCGAAAAATGCACCTATTTTCAAATGAACTTTAATCCATATCCAATAAAAAGGATTTTAAATTATCCTAAAGAATAACAACTATATCTCAATATATAAGGCTATGGTGAATTATTTGGATACCTTTTCCTAAAACCTTATGGTGAATTATTTGGATACCTATTCCTAAAACCTTAGTCTAACTAAAAACTCAAGTCTAGATTAAAAAAACTATTTTTCGTCCTTAAGTGAGGAATTTTAATTGGTTGATTAAGCTTGTTTTTTTAAAGATTGAACTTGAAATCATGAACAAAGTATTTTTTAAGTTAATTGTGATATGTGTGCACTTGTGGTGGGGACAACAAATATGAAATAGTACTTAAAATAAACTTTTAACGAAAGTTGGAAATAAAAGTTTAGAAAAGTAACAATGTCAAATACTAAAGAATATAGGTTAATATAGGTTATTTGTTTTTTGAGTGGAAGAGGAACTTTTTCAATACAATTTCACAAACACTAAATAAATAAAATTTCAAACATGAATTAGGGTGGCTAATGAAATGTTTGAATGAAATACAAAAACTATGGAAATAACTCAAAGGTTATTAATTCTAAAATCTTAGGGGATTCTTTTCGGTCAAGTTTTTTCCTATGACAAAGCATTTCAATGAACTAAATAAACTAAATAAAGGGGTTAAATGTTGAATAATGTAATGAAATTAAAATACCAAATCATAATATTTGCAACGAGAAGGAATAAATCCTTAAAATGAAAATATTTGTTCTTTAACTAATATTAATGCGATCTTTATGCAAATTAAAAAACAAAAAAACAAAAAAAAAACAAATAAAATAAAAATAAATAAGACATAAAAGTAGATTCTCAAATACTAGTTAAAATTGAATTAAGCTAAGATTTTCAATTAAAACCCTAAAACCAGTAAGTACTATAAGTACTATAGGGTAAAATCATTTTTTCTAACATATTATGTTTAAGATAAAAAAATCAACAAATAATTGTAATCTAAAAGAAAATATAAAGGGGGACTATGCAAACAAACCAAGAGAACCCCAAAATGAATCCAAAAGTAAAAAACAATTCCATAATTTATTGAAGTAGGACATGGAAAACTACTCAAAATCTATGTTGACATGGTTGATCCTAAGAAAAATGTAGTTGCATAGTTTACGGAAGAGAAAACAAACACTAAATAGAAATTGAAAGAGTTGAAAAATGATAAGAATCGAGGTTGAAAGAAAGGGTTTCCACCTATATCACGTAACAATAATGGATACAACAAGAAGAAAACAACAAAAATGCAATGAAGGCTAAACTACCATATAACCCTAATGGAGCACACACACAACCAAAGATGAAACAAAGGTCTCATTTATAGTATGGTCACCAATCTGATATTGGTGTTTTATTAACACTGTGTACTAAAAATTACCTACTTAATGGTTGTGTTTATTGAATAAGAGATAAAATAGTTTAAATAAGACAAAAATCCAAATCCAAGTATAAAGTTAATTATTCACTACTTTATATCATGCCAAAGAGATAAAATCAAACAACATGCATTCCATATCCTTAAAGCATAAGATACAATATAGAATGTATGAGATTATACTAAGAATGTAAATGAGAAACTTACAATAAATCATCTTAAGACAATTGAAGAAGATGGGCTCCAAGATACCTCGAGGGAGGGTCCTTTTCCTCCTTATATGCTCCACTCCAAGATTTTGGTTGTAGAATGAGTATTCCTCAATTGTAAAAAGACCTAGGCTAAGGTTCTTTGCTCTTTCTAAAATAATTTTGGTAGCCTAACCCTGCAATGGATGAATGATGAAAATAGTGATGAAAATAGTTTTATTTATAGGAATAATGATGGACCTCTCTTAAAATATAGCTTCAATGTGAATTATCCCATTTCATTGATGAAGTACTGGGATAAGGGTAACTATTGAAAACTAGATCAAACCCTATTTTTGGAAATAACAAATTACTAAGATACAATTACCATGCTACACTATTTTTGGAAGGTGCACAACATTAATGAACCGTAAAAATAATAATGTTTTAGTTTTGGGTCCATAGTCTAATTTTTTTTTATGCTTCACACATAGCTTTTGGTGGATTTTCTACACTATAATAGTGCAACTTTTTGTAATTTTATGCACTATGATAGTTCATCTTTTCATTAGTTTTATGCAATATGGATATTTTGGTAAATTCATGGTTTTGCATGGCTTAATGAGACATTAATAAGTTCACATGATGATGGAAATGAGAGATAAGGATATCGAAATGATATTTCCAAATGAAAGTACTCATGATAAGATAGGTGAGAAAAATCAAGATGATAACAAAGAAGTCGGTATGAATATAATAGATTTTAGTTCAATAGATGTGGGAAAAATGTCGAAGGATCCTCAACCACCATTGAAATGGTTGTTTGAAAAAGATCACATTAGACAACTTGCACACATATAAGATCTAATGAAAGTGAGGAATAACATCCAAGAAAAAAATCAAGCTCCAAAAACAAACTATATACCCATTGAAAATGATGGATTTGACATATTACATATTGTTGATTAATTTTAAAATGTCCTAGAAAAATATTCAATTTGAAATATTATTTTTGAGTTATATTATACATTAACAAAAAAATCTATGAAATATTTTTTTGAGTTATATTTTGCATTAACAAAAAAAATCTATCAAATATTAATTTTGAGTTATATTTTACATTAACAAAAAAATCTATATAATGTTGCTTCATAATCAATCTTTCTAATACATCCTTTACCATATTATTTGGTTTACCTTTTGGGTTTCACTTTTATCTAATCATTATTTAAGCAAAAATAACATGAAACGTTATCATTCGTATTTATGAAATATATAAAAACATGTTAAAATATGTTGTTCTTTTTTTCTCCTTTGTTAAATTCAATTTTAACCATAAAAATAAAAATGTTGTATTTCACATGGTATTTCAAAAAGAAAAGTTTTAGAATGTATTTTTTTCCCAATCCGCATTTGAATGTATTATTTTTAATAAATGTTTAAAATTAGTATCATTTAGTTACATATCTCATATATGCATTGTAGTAAAGCTAAAATAGAATGTGATAATTGGGTAACTCTATCCAAAATGTGTCAATTGTTTGGAAAGATCCATTCCTTTTCTCCCCCTAATAGGAAACTAGTAGGTGTGGAAGGTAGGTAATGGAAGGAATGTTAGAAGGTGTGGAAGGTAGGTAATGGAAGGAATGTTAGAGTGGGAGGATATGTATGGGTTAGAATTGTTTAAGGATTTCAGATGTTAGTAGATTTAATTGGACAATTACATGATAAAGGAATATTTACTTCATTAATGTTAGAGTGGGAGGATATATATGGGTTAGAATTGTTTAAGTATTTAAGATGCTAGTAGATTTAATTGGACAATTACATGAGAAATGAATCTTTACTCTTAGTCAAGTAGCTAAGCCATTGGTCACATCCCTTTGGAAATAGAGTTGGAAGAGTTTTGATGTTTTATGTTTGGATGGGGGTAGTTGAGCACTAAAAGTATTGTGTGGGAACCCTTAAAAATATCCATGTTATATTAATAGAATATAAGGATGATAAGGATTGGTAAAGAAAACCCTTACTCGGAGGATAACATAGGTAGGTTGTTGTACAATGCAATTTTATTGGAAGATAATCAAGTAGAGATTTAGGGGTGATGGAAGACACTTTGGAAATTGACAACTCCATTTAAGAGTTTTTCCATGGATTGCATTAAGAAACATGACCTTAACGTGGGAATTCGTTTATAAAAGGAACATATAGGGTACATGTATTTGTGTATTCTGAAAACAAGACATAGAAATAATTAATCACCTACTAGTTAAATTTCCGTATGCAAGATTGGTATGTGTAGATATCCAAGGAATCACTAGGATAAGGGGAGGATGGCACGATGATTCAGTGGAGGAGTGTTTCAAAGCTTGCCATGGGAAGAAATAATTTAGAGAGAATATATCTCTTCCCTTCATAGTTGCATGGGGAATTTGGTGGGTTAGAGATTCGTATATTTTTTAAGATAAATATATTCCCTTTTTCTAGTGCTTCTCTCAAATCAAGGTTGTTTTTTAAGAACTAAAAATTCCCTTAAAAATTCAAAACCCTAAAAAAATCTGCATTATTCAATTTTATACTTGGAATCCATGGGGATATTTTGATGGGGATGTCAAGGAATATCAACTTAGGGAGGGGCTCGAGGCACACTCTTCTTGTCAGAAAATCACCACTTCAAAATTAAAGATTATTTTAGGTAAAAAATAATTATGTATAATTGATGGAACTAAAATTTTTATTGAGGTTAAAATTGCAACATGGCATCTCAAGTGTATAAGTGTTTGGTGACTCCCGAAACATTAGTCTAACTAAAAAAATTGTTTTTGATCCTTAAGTGAGGAATTTTAATTGGTTGATTAAGTTTGTTGATTTTAAGACTAAACTTGGCATCATGAACTAAGTATTTTTAATTTAGGTCGGATATGTGTGACCTTGTGGTGTGTACAACAAATAGAAAATATTTATGAAAATAAGCTTTTAACTAAAGATGGAAATAAAAG
Source organism: Picea sitchensis (assembly GCA_010110895.2). NCBI lineage: Eukaryota > Viridiplantae > Streptophyta > Pinopsida > Pinales > Pinaceae > Picea > Picea sitchensis. The sequence goes on along the minus strand of SNQJ01S0187491.1, from coordinate 12,632 downwards.
TGTAAAAAATGAAAAAAACAACAATGTTAAATACTAAATAATGGAGGTTATTTTTCTTTGAATGAGGATTTTTTTCAATACACTTTCACAAACACCTAACAAATAAAGGTTTCAAACATGAAAAAAGAACCTAGGTGTTGGATAATGCAATCTTTGAATGAAATGAAAAATCTAGAAAAACAACTCAATGATGAACAATACTAAAATCATAGGGGATTCTTTTCTCAATCAAGTTACTTTCGTATGAAAAAACACTTTAATAAAGAAACAACTATACAAAGGGGTTAAATGTTTAACAATGTAATGAAGTTAAACTACCAAACCTTAATATTTGCAAAAAAACCTTAATATTTGCAAAGAAAATGAAGAAATCCTTAAAGAAAAAGTCTTGTTTCTTAACTAATATTAATGTGATTTTAAATAAATAAATAAAAGAAAAAAAAAAAAAAAAAAAAAAAACATTCTCGAATACCTATTGAAACTAAAATAAACTAATATTTTCAATAAGAACCATAAAGAAAACTAGTATTAAGGAAAAAAACCATTTTCCTAACCTATAATTTGAAAGATAAAAAAACTCAGCAAACAATTGTAATCTAAGAGAAACAAAAAGGGTAATGAAGCTAAACTACCAAATCTTAATATTTGCAAAGAACCTTAATATTTGCAAAGAAAATGAAGAAATCCTTAAAATAAATGTTTTGTTTCTTAACTAATATTAATATGATTTTAAATAAATAAACGAAAAGAAAAAATAAAAATAAATTCTCGAATATCCATTAAAATTGAAATAAACTAATATTTTCAATAAGAACCCTAAAGGAAGCTAGTATTAAGAGAAAAAAACCCTTTCCCTAATATTTGCAAAGAAAATGAAGAAATCATTAAAGGAAAAGTTTTGTTTTTTAACTAATATTAATGTGATTTTAAATAAAAGAAAAGAATAAATAAAAACAAATTCTCAAATACCCATTGAAACTGAAATAAACTAATATTTTCAATAAGAACTATAAAAGAAGCTAGTATTAAGGGATAAAAAACCCTTTCCCTAACCTATAATTTATAAGATAAAAAAATTCAGCAAACAATTATAATCTAAAAAAACAAAAACTAGAACTGTGCAGAGAAAGCCCGAAATAAATACAAAAGTGAAAAAAATCTAGAAATTAAAATAATTGAAGGAAAAATGCCTGAAATTTACAGTGTCATGGTTAATTCAAGGGAAAATGTGACTATTCATTTTACATAATAGAACTAGGAAATAAACAAAAACTAAAAAAGTTGAAAAATGTTTACAAACGAGGTTGAAAGAAATGGTTTCCCACTTAATTCACCTAACAATAATGGTTACAAAAATTAGAAAACAACAAAAATGTAAGGAGGTCTAAAATACCATACAACCCTAATGGGGCACACACAACCAAGGATGAAAAAAAGGTTTAATTATCAATATTATTTCCATTATGATATTGGTGGTTTATTACCAATGTGTACTAAAAAGTACCTGTTTAATGGTTGTTTTTATTAAGTAGTAGCTAAAATGAAAGTAAGATAAAAATCGAAGTACAAAGTAAATCATTCCCTACTATATCTCATGTCAAAGAAATACTATATCTCATGTCAAAGAAAGAAATCAAACAACATACATCCCATATCCTTCAAACATAAGATTCAATAAATAATGTAAGAGATTATATTAAGAATGGAAACAAGAGACTTACAAGAGAACACCTTAATATAGTTTAAGAAGGTGGTATCCAAAGATACCTCAAGTGAGGGTCCTTTTCCTTATTATATTTTCCAATCCAAGATTTTGGTGGTAGAATGAGTATTAATGGTAGAAATACCTAGGGTAAGGTGCTTTGCTCTTTATAAAAGAATTTTGGTTGCCTAAACTCATAACATGTGAGTTATGAAAATAGTTACATTAATGAATTTATTTATATGAAGAATGGCGGGCTACCCTTTATATATAGCTTTAATGTGAATGATCCCATTGTATTGATGAAGTAGTGAAATAATGATAACTATTGAAGGCTATATCAAACACTTTTTTTTAAAATAACAGATTAGTAAGATCCATTTTAGGCCACTACATTATTTTTGGAAGGAACTCAATGTTAGTGATCTATAAAAATGATGATGTTTTACTTTTGGGTCCACAACACACCTTTTTATGGATTTTTTGTGCTCCACACACCGATTTTGGTGGATTTTCGAGACTATCATAGTGTAATATGTTTTCAATTTTATGCACTATGATCGTGCATCGTTTTATCGATTTTATGCACTATGGATGTTTTTGTCAATTTATGGTTTGACTTGGCTCAATGAGGGAATTATAAGGTCGCATGATGATGGAAATGAGGGATAAGGATGCCAAAATGATGTTTCTAGGAGAAGGTACTTGTGACAAGATAGGTGAGAAAAAATAAGATGATAACAAAGAATTTGGTATGAAGACAAGAGATTTTAGAGAAACATAAATGTAAAAAATGTAGAAGGAACCTCAACCACTATTGAAATGGTTGTTTGGAAATGATCACTTTGGAAAAATTACTCACATAGAAGATCCAATAGAAGTGAGGAGTGATGTTCGAAAATAAAGTCAATCTCTTGAAACAAGCCATGTACCTATTGAAAATGAAGGATTTGGAATATTATATATTATTGGTTAGTTTGAATATGTCCTAGAATAAAACATTAAATTTGGCATATTATGTTGATTAATTGGGTTGGTTGTCATTGATGTCAATCCTTGAAGAATGTCTGGTAGCGAATTCCGATAGCACAAAGGTTTGGGTAATGGACCCAAGTTTGTTTGATGGATAATGGTATGAGTTTTGATATATTTGCAGGTAAGACTATTCTACATGGATAGTACATGTCATGCCATTTTTGGTGGTATGTGGAACGTCACATAACTCCTCACGGTTAGAGATTTATGGCCATGTGAAGTTGGAGAACCCTCATGAGTCATCTAGAAGCCTCGAAAGGTCAAAGTAGTCAAAGTGGTTGCAAAGAAGAAATTATTTAAATAATAAAGTGAAGTGATGAGTGTACTATAAGTCAAAGTGGATACAAANTCTCTTGAAACAAGCCATGTACCTATTGAAAATGAAGGATTTGGAATATTATATATTATTGGTTAGTTTGAATATGTCCTAGAATAAAACATTAAATTTGGCATATTATGTTGATTAATTGGGTTGGTTGTCATTGATGTCAATCCTTGAAGAATGTCTGGTAGCGAATTCCGATAGCACAAAGGTTTGGGTAATGGACCCAAGTTTGTTTGATGGATAATGGTATGAGTTTTGATATATTTGCAGGTAAGACTATTCTACATGGATAGTACATGTCATGCCATTTTTGGTGGTATGTGGAACGTCACATAACTCCTCACGGTTAGAGATTTATGGCCATGTGAAGTTGGAGAACCCTCATGAGTCATCTAGAAGCCTCGAAAGGTCAAAGTAGTCAAAGTGGTTGCAAAGAAGAAATTATTTAAATAATAAAGTGAAGTGATGAGTGTACTATAAGTCAAAGTGGATACAAAAGAAATCATTTAAACAATAAATTTAATGGAGAAATTACTCAGTGGACAAGTGGTTAGAAGTGGGTTAGCCCTAAAATAAGGAAAGTGGTTTAAGAGATTTTAGAAGGTAAATAATAAAGTGAATTGATGAGTGTACTATAATTCAAAGTGGATACAAAAGTTATTTAAATAATAATTCTAATGGATAAATTACTAAGTGGACAAGTCGTTAGAAGTGGGTTAACCCTAAAATAAGGAAAGTGGGTTAAGATGGTTAAAAGGTAGCCCCTTGAGGAAGCTACATGAAAGTATAAATAAGAGGCAACACTCTCTCATTTTAAACAAACTTGAGAATATTGAATATATACAAGTGACTAAGGTAAACAAATGATATCTAAGTTGAATTTCAGAGGGAAGGTGAAGTAAAGAAGGCCGAAATTCAAGGGAGGATAAATTATTTTGATGATTCTTTCTAAGGTATGTTATTTACAAGTCATCTCAACATTTTCGCAATAATTTTTTTTCTAGTATGATTCATACTGTTAAATTGGGAGGTCATTGAGGAAACATATCCAAGTAGCTGCGATAAAAATTTCATCTTGTGAGTCATTTTATTTTTGGAGTTACACTCCGTGGAAAATAGGGTTTGTGGCTAGTCCTGAAACTAGTCTAAAACAAGTGTTCCAGGTAAAAACGTCATAAATTCTTCATAACATATCCAAATTTAGTAATACCAAATGTATTAGTTAGAGTAAAGTATTTAGTATTCTGTGTACCATTTTCATATCCACACAACAAAAATTATGTGTGGGTCACGCTCTACAAGTTCGCTATCTAGAATAAGCCATAATTCAACAATGTATGCCATTTTTTCTATAACTCATTTTCTGAGAGGTTCCAAGTAGTAAAACCTGGAGGAATTGCATAAAAGACACTGAAGAAAATCGTGTACTATTTTCATATCTTTATTCATTACAGGTACATAGTTATGATTATTTCAAGTTAGGGTTGTTGACTAATCCA
>SNQJ01S0187490.1:6358-18461 GCA_010110895.2 Picea sitchensis | reverse complement strand
GTAGAGAATGTGCATATTGCATCATGTACAAAAAAAATACTAGAACAACTAATCTTTCTCATTGATGAATTAAATTATATTCATAATATTACATGGTGCAATTATTTTGAGCTTGTATTCTACTCATCATTTTCACTATGCCGTCACATGGATTCTTCTTTTAGCTTATTGCTTAATGTAAAAATATGAATAAAAACAATTTAAGGTGAATACTGCTAATACAAATGCTAGCTTTGGTCTTTATTCAGTGTATGCGTATCCTTCTATCTATAAATACTTGTGTCATGGTGAAACAATATTCTTAGAAAGCTTATTGTCCTATCTTGATTGCATGTAATTTGTGTAGTTGTTCAATATGAAGTTGGATAAGATCATTTTGTAAATGTCAAAATGATTATTGAGGGCATGCTTCAGAACATTTTTGGATTTCAAGATAGATGAGAATGTAGACTTTTGATGTTACAATACAGAAATTTGTAAAACGAGTTTTAGTTGATAATCTTCTCTTTGTTGCTATTTGATACAAATTTTAAGCTAGTTTGGAAAATGTTACAATATTATCTAAAGTGGGTTACTTGTTAAATGTCTTTATGCTATGCTGCCATACTATTTGTTTTGGTAAGAAAATACTATATTTTTGGATTTTTATTCATAAACCATAGTTTATTTAAATGATGCAATATTTTACTTTGTCATAAAATGATACATATGAAAAAAATTACTACAATTTCCCATGGACAATCTCACTTTAAAAAAAACATATTGGACATTTCAAAAATATTAAATTTAGTTTATGGAAAAGTTCATAATGGATGTCTCATTGTCATCATTTGTCGTTTTCATATGTATAATATTTGTTGGAAATCTTTTGAAATGTCATGGAACTTCCCTAGAATATGACATCTAGGTCCTAAATTATTTATATAGAACCACAAAAAAACTCATAAGATGAAATCAATGCAATTTCTATTCTATATCTAGCTCAAGGACCATCAACAATTCCTCATATCACCACACAAGACCATGGATGGATGAACAAGTTGTCATCAAGAGCCTTGAACAAGTCCTCAAACCAACATAACATAACTTAATTGGCCTTTAAGAAGAATATAGGCATCATGATTAGGTTTTGTACATTGAAAATGAGTGTAGAGGAATAAACATGTCAAGTTGGAAACAATGGCCTGAAGCCCTAACTAAACCTTCTCGAGCTCATGAACCACCATAGACAAAACCTAAAAACCATGATACGAGTCCTCTCTAGGGATACTTTGACATCCAATAAGTTGAATATGGGTGACATTATGAGGTCTTCTTGATCATCATGGATGGGTCTTAGGTTCATGAATATAATCCACTTGTATTGCAAAGGTCCACTTTAAAGGGTCTATGTTGTGATGTAAGGCCTTGATTGTGGCACAATAGATCAATAATATTAATTTAGGGAATCATTCCCTAGATTTCTCCCTTGAACCATGGAATGAGGTAGACCATGCATTGTCAATATTGGTTCCATGGAACATCTTTGCCTTGCCTAAAAAAGGCAAAGGCCTCATATAAACTAATATAATTGTGCATGGAGGAAGCATGTCAGGAAAGCAAATAGTGAGTCAATGATTGGTGATGAACCTTCAAAAATATTGACCTAATACATNTTGAACCATGGAATGAGGTAGACCATGCATTGTCAATATTGGTTCCATGGAACATCTTTGCCTTGCCTAAAAAAGGCAAAGGCCTCATATAAACTAATATAATTGTGCATGGAGGAAGCATGTCAGGAAAGCAAATAGTGAGTTCAATGATTGGTGATGAACCTTCAAAAATATTGACCTAATTCAGGACTAGACCACTTGTATTCCAAGTGTCCACTTTAAAGGGTCTATGGAAGAAAGTGGGTGTGTTTCACCAAATTTGAGTCTATAAACCCTCCCATATCGCTAAGGTACGCCAATAGTATATCCATGATAAATTTCAGTGCTTCCAAAACTGCTTGAAAATTTCAACGTTGGCCCCTATCTCGCAGTGTGCATGTTGCTGGTGTCTAATCCTCATGCAATTTTTGTTCCTCCTTCATCGCTCCTCATTCTTTCCTGACCATGGTGTAGTCCCTAAGATTATTTTTGTACAAAATTATATACTAATGGCATAAAAATTACCACCAACTTTTTCATCGATAGTATAGCAAATTCGGCCGCAAGATTATTTAAGACTGCCTCTTGTATCTATGCCTGACGATTCTTGGATTCATTTATATTTGGTTTATCAACTGAAATCTCAATTTGATACTTTGTAGTACACTTGATGGACCTTCAATCAAATATGAAACTTGGAAGAATATTATTTACTAGAACATATGAAAAATAGGTTTATGGTTTCCATGATGAATTGATGATGGAAGAAAGTATGACATCAAATTTGAGTCCAAAACCTCCCATATCATAAGGCATGCCAATAGTCTATTCCATGCAAATTATAGTTTCTAGAAGTTGTTTGAAAAATTTCAATTTGGCTCCCATTCTGTGTCCATGTCACTGGTGTCTACTCGGCAATTTTCTCCCTCCTTTTTTCCTTTTTCCTCGTTCCTTGAACATGGTAGTCCCAAAGATCCATTATTTTTGTACAAATTACATACTAATGGTATAAAGTTATCAACTAACTTTTTCGACGATAGTATAGCAAATTTGTCAGAAGATTATTTACATTCGCCTTCTCTTATGACGGTATCAATGATTAGATTCATTTCATATTTGGCTTATCAACTTGAAATCTCAATTTGATACTTTGAAATACACTTTCTGGACCTTCATTCAAATACAATACAAATAAGGAAACCTTCTGAATCATCAATATATCTACTAGAACATATGAAAATAGGGTTTATGGTTTCCATGATGAAATGATGATGGAAGAAAGTGGTGTGTCACTCAAATTTGAGTCCAAAACCCTCCTCCCATATAGTTAAGGCATGCCAATAGTCTATCCATGACAAATTTCATGCTTCCGTGAACCCGTTTGAATAAATTTCAACGCTGGCCCCATTCACATGTGTCCATGCTGCTGCTAAGCTAGTCCTCGTGGCAATTTTCTATTCCTCCTTCATCGCTCTTTCATTCCTCTTCGTTTATTGACCATGGTTTAGTCCCTAATATCCATTATTTTGTACAAAATTACATACTAATGGAATAAAATTATTGACTTGGCTTTTCACGATAGTATAGCAAATTAGTCGCAAGATTATTTACATTCATTCTCATGATATCAAATGATGCTTGGATTCATTTGTTATTTGGTTTATCAACTTGAATATCAATTTGATACTTTTAGTACACTTTTCTCGACCTTCAACAAATAAAAATATGAAACTTGAATCATTAACATATCTACTAGAACATATGAAAAATAGGGTTTATGGTTTCCATGATGAATTGATGATGGAATAGTATGTATCACTCAAATTTGAGTCCATAAACCTCCCATATCGTTAAGGCATGCCAATAGTTCATCCATGACAAATTTTAGTGCATACATGTCTTTTTTGTCTTTTTTCACGACTATGTAACGAATCTCAAGAAGATTCTAAATGGGGTAACAATATTGATTAAATTTTATATGATCATGATGGTATAAAAATGAAAGAGATTCTCTTGGTTTCAAGAATAATTTATCCTCTACCTAACAAGGTTGCCAACCACTTGAAGGTGGAAGCTCTTATGGCTCCTCCCTCCCTCACATCACTCTCAATTGATCCCCAAAACCCAATCTATAAAATATAAAATAATCGAAGCAACATCCTATTAAGATTCATGCATAGAAACTAAAACAAAATTAATGAAGGTACATGAAATTATGTGTTTCTAAATGATATTTTAGTCTACCACATACTTTACTATATTGACAACCGCTTTCGCGTTTCAAATAATAATTAAAAAAAATGTAAATCCCAGGATATAAAAAACGCCAAGATAAAACTTAAAACATTTAATTAACCCATGACATTAAAAGTAATTATTTTAAGAGAATAATGCATACAAATTAAAATATTATAGTCATGCACTCTAATCCAACCTCAACATCTGTTTAATCATCCTTATTCTCTATCTTTTTCTTCTTCATCGAACTCTACATATGTATCATCATCTGGTTCTAAACGATGTTGAAAGGATTGATGATATCAACATCGCCATTAATGTCATTTTCGAAGGCTTTTCATCGACATCATCATCGTGAATTGCAATATTGTATCCTACACCTAGATCATCATGATCTTCTTCATCTTCTTCATCCACGACCTCCATGATCTTCCTCCTCCGACTGATATCCTCATTTAATCATCTTCTTGATCTTCAATATCATACTCTTCCTGTAAATGAGTATACTTTACTGGTCTTTCTTGGATCATATCTAACAAAAATGACCAACCTTTCACCGAACATTTGAGTAAAAGACCCGTTCACATTGGTTTGGAAAAACATAACGATCATGCCCTCTTTCAAACAACGATGTTTGAAAGAGCCATTGGAAAACTGTTGGCATGTTGAATAATGTAGCTTCTTTTCCTCATCATGTTCATGCATTTTTTAACCTATACCATTTGACATCTAACAATACTAATTTGAAGGAATAAAAGCCCACCTGCTACCACGAAATACCCATAGTATCTATTTTCAAATACTTCCATATTTATATCAGTTTTAGAGGAAACATTAGTAACCTCGAATACTACAATTATCCCACTATCTAAGTTTTCCTTGTTTCATCCAATTGTTTGATGCGTGAATTTACGCACTATTGTAACTACACATAGCCTTGTATATTAACCTAATATGCCTTGATATAAATATGCATTGCCAATTATTAACAATATATATTATATATAACTTCGAAAGTATCTCAAAATAAGACACATGTAGTCACATTAGTATAATATAAAATAACTAAATAAAATGGGTGAAATTGCTTTCCTATCCATATTTCAAACCATATAGATCAATTTCCTCTCGTGATAACATTGATATCTTTCACACAAGCTTAACCACCAGGACAAGCCAGCAATGGATAACCTCAGCTTCCATTATAAGTTGTTTACATATTTTAACCATACATTCATCCAACAAGATTGTTTGCAATGTATAAATGCAAGCATCCCACTATATAGAGAAACTGAATCAATAAAACATAATTCACCAATATTAAATATTAGTTATAACGCACAATATGAAGGTATAATTATGGGGTTGATTATACTATAAAATAAATTATATAATATAATAAAAAAAAAAAAAAAAAAAAAAAAACTTTATATGTATTATTAAACAGGTCTGTCACAATCATTAATATATTACCTCTCATTTATTTCATTCTACCTTTCCCCAACAGATGATCCCGATTCTTCAAATTTTTGATGGAGTTCACAATCCCAAATGCAACTATGACGATACATAGTTGGACGCTTAATTTAAAGAAGATAATTAATATACACCATGGATTGATATGTCCATATATCCTCCACCATAGAACCCTCAGATGTGTTCTTTTTCTAAACCAACGCCTCTTCAATGATTTCTGCCTCCACCATCCATATTGACCTTGTGTGAACAAGTCCACCACTCCCCCAATCTCCCCAATGGTGTATGAGTTAGTAATTGTATGTGCATTGAAAATGTGGAGGTATATACTTTGCATTTCACACATTAAACAATGAATTTCTCTCTTCCAATATTTTTTTTTTTTTTTTTTTTTTTTTTTTTTTGAAACATGTTATTTTCTTGAGACCGTGACACAAGAAAATAACATTATTTCAACATAACATAATATAATATATTACATTACATTAGCACAAGTAAAACATGTGTCATTAAGTACAACAATAATTTGAAAGAACATTTGTTTTACTTAATGACACATGCTTTACTTGTAATGTAATATGTATTTTCCAAGATCATATGTAACTTGTTTCACGTTGTTGTCAAAGCTGTCATGGAGAGATAAAGGTAGAACATAAAAAATATCTTAACTAAAAAAAAAAAAAAAAAAAAAAAAAAAAAAAAAAAAAAAAAAAAAATAAAATAAAAATATCTATAAGGCCAATATATATAAATATGTATTCAAACATACCTTAATGAAGGTATGCCGATCATGTGTTTTTACCCCACCAAATTCAATTCCTTCAAGCTAAGATATTTTTGTTTGAAGCAAACCCGTGTGGGAAATTTAATTTTGAATGACCTCTTTACATCATTGCTTTGAGCCCGTTATCAACCATGGAAGGTTATTTTGGTCTAGTACCCATCTCGACTATTTGAATATCGATCATACCACATTGCATGATTATTTCCTCAATTTGCGACAAATTTTGACAATTTTGTCTTTGTCCCTCCTGCCTCATCTTGGCGATTCACCATAACATTTTAATACATTCTTCCCTACATGCATTGCACGTAAACAAATGAGCTATTTTTAGCTCCTCATAGTATGGAAACCTCATGAATTGAGTGGATAAGATTTCATTCCTCGTGGAAGCCCATTATTAATACCTTTCATGATGACGCCTCTATTATTAAAAGAAATCACAAAAATAATTATCAACACGGCAAAATAAATTCAATTTAATAAACATTCAAACATTACACCCATTCACGACACATTATGAAACTGAGTACCTCGATGATTTCTATTATATTCCAACCTCCATAGGTGAGGTGTCATCTTCGGTTTTAAACCAATCTCTTCTTTCCATTGAAAATATGTTTTTTCGCGTCCGAGACTTATGTTTCTTAGGAAGAAGGTGCCTATATCACTTCAAACACCATCTTTCTCCTAAACTTTTTGAATGAAGATACTTCAACTTAGGGGCCAAGCTAAATTGACATGCAATTTACTCCTTTGTTTGAAGACTTGGAACAAATGGATTAATGTCGACAATTATACGATGATATTATTTAAAAAGTAAACATACACCATGATGATTAAAATATTGTATAGTATGCCAATATTAGAATGCTTTATACATACCACAAAAATGTTAGTCCAGGGGCATCAAGGAATGCTATTCCAATGCAATTCTAAATTTTCTCCTATTGGTTTGCTACATGTTGTACATTGTGATGCCAACCAATAAATTTAGTAGCTCATTTATTAAAAGGCTCCTCGCTATATACATTCATATCTTTAACCCGCAATTTACCCACTGTTTTCTGAAATTACACATAATTACTAAAGGGCTATCAAGCGTATATATATATACACTAAATAAATAAACAAAAGATATTATGCAAAAATTGAAACAAATGAAAATGTTAAATTCCAAAATTAATGTAAACACCGGAACAATCATTGTCATCCTCTTTATTGACATCCAAGGAGGAATGTTATTGTTGATAACAAAAATAGGGCACAATGAGTAAATATATCTAAGCTCTCCAAATGGAATGACACCATCAAATACCAATGAAAGCCTAACATTACTTAGGTTCACCTTTGAAATATTCCCACTTTTCCTCAATTTCCTAAATGCATAACCATCGACAAGCATTCAAAGAACACCATCTCTTCCTTTGTACTGCATGGTAATCCATAAATTATGCTATCTTTTCACACCGAACAATCCAGGTAAACGTGGAATTATGGGAATAAAACGAAGAACCTTTCGGTATAATCTCCTTTTTGTTACTTGACCTGCCTCTCGACATTCATCGATAAGACATTGCAAGTATTATTCGTTTTCAAGCATGTCCATAATATATGATATGGTCATTAGGACATGCATCTATAGTTTGATAATCCATCCAAATGTCTTTCATAATGGCATGAAAACCGATATGTGTGAGGTAAAATATTTGACGATGGTAACAAAAATTCACCAACAATCTACAACATAACAAACAACCTAAGTTAATGTAACATTAATCGCAGCATTTTATTTTACACATAATTAACACCAAAACAAATATAAAAAATCAACATTTATGTACAAAATGAGATGAAACATATTACATACCTTAGTATCCGTGTCGTACAAGGCACCACAAATTATTCATAACCTTTAAGTTCACAAGCAACAATGTAGCAGAGAAGATTTTCTCTTGATCCTCCATAAAGTCATTTATTTGCCTTTTCTATTAGAGGTTCATCATAAATAACAACACTGTCCCCATCCTCATCCAGTTGCAAAAAAACAAATCTTGGATCATTTGATTTGTCCCATCATCTCTTCCATGAGATCCTCATTTTGGTCATGATGTGATGTTCCTCAGCTTGTACAACACATTTCTACTAATACTTGGTGAAATATTCCGCGGAAAGTTAGAGGGAAAATCTAACCTTGTTCACAAACAATCATGTAAAAATTGCATACCATAACAAACATTCAAACAATATATATACATATATATAATTTTATATAAAATTGACAAAAATAAAAAAAAGATAACAAATATATATCTAATTACCATGGAACAATATTCATTCGATCCACCATCAACGTGACCATATTTCCTACAATTGCAGCTATTGCTATTAAAGTTCTTATGGGACATTTGAGGCAACATTTTTACAAGGGAAATAACATCTACCATCACCCTTTTCACCCACTCTTCTTTTCCCGCACCTCTAACAACATTCTATGACATTTTTCCACAAAAAAATACCCTTTCTGAAACCGTCGTTTTTATAGCAAGATTGTCACAACATTCAACCGCCAACATTTTGAGTAGGCCAATTTTAGGGTCACCATCGCTGCACTAGAGAGTTTATCACCATCGTCAAGAATTGCTAATGTAGCACCTATATATATATATATATATATATATATATTTTACATCTATTATTTTAGGTCATTTTTGACGTAAAGTTTGACTAAATTATTATGGTCAATTATCAGCTTCAGCTTATGAGGACAAACATTGACCATTACACCAAATAAACTCAGGTGTCAAAATTGCGACGGTAACACGGTAGATTTTAGAAAAAAACCTTTTCTTCGTATGTTACATGTAAGAGTAATTTTCGCCGCAAGTGGTCGCCACAAAAATTCTTCACATGTAGTGCGTGTGTTAGAAGGTTTGAAACTCTCGAAAAGTCAATTCCTGGCGGATCACAACCACACCGCTAAGGGATGTACGCTGGCGCTTTTATTTGTAACCTGTGCACAGAGTACTTTAGAGGAAAAAGACATTAGAAGGTTTGAAACTCTCACGTCAAGTCCCGGCGGGATCATAAATTGTCGACATGGCGGATGCGCATACCGACCGAACTCCCCAGGCACGGCGCACCGAGAGAAAAGGATTTGAGTTTCGAACCTGAATGGTGAATTTCAAGGAATTAGGCCGCTTGAAACTCGGTACACGTAATGGATCATGAACTTCAAGACTTTCCACTGAGGATTCGCATCGGGATTGTCTTGCGTCCGGTCACAACTCATGGTCATATGTAAGTATAAGGATGGAAGAACCCGAAGAACTAGGGAGAGGATATATATCTCTCCAGCTCGGGTTCAAAGCATGGACACCGTATCGGAAAGCCCGAAGAGCAAAATGGAATAGAAACCCCTCGGTATCGAAAGTGGCTAATTTTCTTAAGAAGATCGAAATTTTTATGCCCCACCATGGGTATGTTACAAATATACATGTCAAACATACATCTCAACAAAATTTGAAATAAACATGTCATATATACATCTCAAATCAAATATAAAACAATCAATATACATGTCAATCAGTACCACTACTAGCTAGGTCCACCACCAGAGCCAAATGGAACATTAGTGTCTCCTCTATCAGAGGTAGAGGGTCTGTCAATAATAAAATCAAGAATAAATGTCGACATAAGTGCACTATAAAATGTATTTCTATCAAGATCATCAAACTGTGTAGAAGTACCTAATGTGAACATAGTATCCAAAGCATCAAAAGATTGTGACACATGTAGAGGAGGAGGAGGAGGAGGAGGAGGAGGAGGAGGGAACATGTGGAGGAGAAGGACACAGTTCGGTAGGTGGTGACACAAGTGGAGGAGGAGGAGGAGGATCAGACGTGGATGAAGAAGACACATGATTAGGGGAAGGAGGAGGAGGAGGAGGACATGGCGTGGATGAAGCAGACATATGATTAGGGGAAGGAGGAGGAGGAGGAGGAGGATCTAGGTTCAGACACAAGTGGAGGGGAAGAAGGAGAATTGGTGGATGGTGCAGTCAACCCATGTGGAGGAGAAATAGGAGGAGGAGGACCATGTGGTGGAGTAGAGGATGTGGATGAGTCTGATAATGAGCTAGATGGAGTAGGATCATGAGTGGGACCCCTCAACCTATCGATGATTTTGACGAAAATAAAAATATGACACATCAACAACATCATGCCATGAGGAAAACTCCTCCATATCGTAGATATATTATGTACCTGTAATATGTCTCTAACCGGTGTGAGTACTACTATGTGACTAATCATGACACCGCATAGGTGATCCTCCATCTCTATTCAGACTCTCTGATCCAATATGCATGGAATATAGGGTCTTCTTACTATAGGTTGGTCCTCTGCCTTGTCTATGTTCTCATCTTGTTGGGGAGGCTCATCTCCAACATATGTGCCAATATTTTCAAAACAATGGATAATAATAATAAGATAATTGAAACAAAATGTTACAATAAATTACATGTGCAATAAATAAGACATAAAAATATGCAACCACATTTATCAAAACATAACGATAATATTACCTCTCTCATCTGGTGGCTGTAGTATAGCTAAAGAGATAGTGGGGGGCTCGGAGGGCCCATAGTGATAATAGTGGAGGAAATTCAATTTAAGGTGGACTAGGTCCACTATATTATTAAATAAGGCCCACTATGGTAGTTAAATATAATAGTATGAACATAAAAATGTAAGATGAATTACTAGAAGGTTCTACTTCTAGAAGGTTCCTCCTCTAGAATGTTCTTAGGTGGTTGGTAGCACTCTATAAAGGGTTTCGAGAAATGTAATAGGAACAATAAGAAGAATTATTGTAATTGGAGCGTGTATCTCATTAGGAGGTTTCCCCCTCGAAGAGGCAAGTGAATTGGAAAGGATCCCTTCCATAATAGGATCCATTGTATGGTGTTTCCCTACCATAATGGGTTTGGTAATAATAAAGGATATTTTTCATATTTTTCTTTGTATGTCTTATAGTGATTATATTTTTAGACCTTTGGTACTTAACAATTGGTATCATAGCACTTTCTTAAACCACTAAAAGGGGCAATTGCTTTTTCTATTTTTGCATATTTTTCAAAGAAGAAAAAGAGGGCCGCCAAATTATGGATGATTTTTGTAGATTTATATGTAAAAATTTGTATAAAATCGTTTTGTATGAGTTCCTCTCATAAAAAAAACCAATAAAAAAAATTCGTTTGAAACAAAGTTCGGGAAGTAAAGTTATCGACATTTTAAAATCTGTTATTTTCAGGGTTTTTCCATGGACGACTGCGTGATTTTACTGATTTCTGTAGCAGTTGGTGGTGAATTTTCCCAAAAACATTACATATCTAAGTTCCTCTCACATTTCACCCAATTTCAAAAATCAATTGTCTGAATCGGAGCTATGAAAGTAATGATATCACTGATTTAAAATCATCAATTTTTCAGGTTTTCCGTGACAACGATGGGACTGCAGAGCTCCTAAATTTTCACGAGGTGTTTATATTTCTACCAAATCATACCCATTGGATAGAGAGTTTTAATGGTTTTCATTTGGTATATTATATGTAGTGTTTCCAATAGATATTTAAGTCTTGAACGAACTTCAAGGAAAGTTGGCAGACTTCTAGGAAAACATCAAGACGATCTTTCACTAGACGGAGCAAAAAAGGTCTATTCTGAAGTATATTCTGAAGGCCATCAATGATGAATACACTGAAGAAATATATGTTTGGTATGATTATGAGGATGCATGTGATGATTGGTATATGGATAGTTTTCATTTCTGGGATGACAACCACTTTCATATTTTATATGATGCATCTAATCCACCTTATGTAGAAAAAATCAATGTGACAACTTAGGAGCCAATTATGGCTACCTTTGTCCAGCTTTCATATTCTACAGTGGTATTGTTCCTTCCAAATTCA
>SNQJ01S0187488.1:2509-18462 GCA_010110895.2 Picea sitchensis | reverse complement strand
ATATTATTTCCTTCAACATCAAGTAGACCTTTGTCTAGTGAAGATATTTCTTCTAGACAAGCTTTGTGTACCTCTCTGGCCAATATTTTTCTTTCGGCAATATTTGATTCCCAGGCCTTCAAAATTATGTTACGTCTGGTTTTTGAAGACAGAGACAGTTGAGGAGTTGTCGATACATAATATTTTGTTACTAGAAAGATAGCCTTTTGAAACTTATCCTGAGTTGCATGAGATTCCCTTTCTTTAATGTAAATGTTATTCAGGGAAAGGTTTACCACCTAGTAACTATTTTGAATGGCTTCCACTTTTGTAAAAGGATCTTGTTGGGTTGTTTCCGTCTTCTCATGTACTACCAATGCTTGAGCTTGGAAAGATGCCATATCTATTGTTGTACCTTCAACCAAGTATATATTGGCTTCTAGTTTCTTAATTAATTCTTCTTGTTGAGTGACCAACCCTCTATTGTCCTGTGAGTTTTGATGGAGCTCATCGAGGTTAGATTTCAGTTGTTGGATCTGATGTCTGTCATTGGCCATGACTTGTTCAAACTGTTTGTTCATCTTATTTCTGACATCCCTTTCCATGGTTGTCATCTATTCTTGCAACTGCCTTACCAACAGATTTCTCTGTTTCAACTAATTCGCTAGATTTTCTACTAAACATTAATTGGTCGTGGTAAAGGCACCTAATGAGCCTGCCATTTCCCTAGATAATTTTGTATCATATAGACCCTTTCCATCTGTTAGCGTCAGAAGTCACTCCTGGATTGCTTACAGGAGTTGAGCCTGACACCCATCAGTTTAATGTCACGAATGTTTTAAAGGGGTGATCAAATGGAGGAAAACTCAGAACGATATCGTCTCAACTCTGAAACCAGGCCAGGCATGCATGAACTAGTGAGGTCTTGATAAACTTCAAACAGTGAGTTGCAATAAAGGGTGAGTAGGGGGAAGACTTGCATAAGAAGAGTGCGAAGGTCAGTCATAAACATCAGGTTCATAACAGACTGGAGAAGAAAGTATTCAAACGCAAAAGCCTTTTACATTCAAACATAGAAGACCAGAGAATACAATAATGTCACAACAAATCCTTTATCATAACAAAATTGCAACAATCCATGCGAATCCTTCGATAATGGACTCTCTGGCATGAGATGAAACATAGATGGAAAGGAGAACTGTTTGTCATAAACCAAGAAGTCTCAAACAAGAGGCATAACCAGGAAACCAGAATGTTCATTAAAACTTTACAGTCGGGAGATTAGCTCAACCATTGATCCATACAAAAATGGTGAAAACGCCTTCATATACTCAAACTAGCAATATCAACAAAATCGAGACGTAGCATTGAAAGCTTTGCATCTGCATGGCTTCTGACAACTCTGCAACAACATTCTTTGACTGATCATGCAACTTATGTCAGACGCGATTGATCTTTTGACAATTTCATCGGCGACTCGACGTGCCTTTAATTCATTGCAGGACTTTCCCATTATGGCGGAGACGGTGTCTAACCACCACCAACCGCTTCAATAACTGCTTTCTTGGGATTGAGACCGGCCCGACCAACTCAACACTTTGGGATATGGAAGACTCCCCGCGCTGCCACCTGGAATAACTGAACGGCTTGATGAATCGACGTGGAGGCCAGTGCGAAAGATGGGGCGTATGACAGGAGTGATGGCGTCGGACTATGAGGGCGAGACCTGAAAAGATAAGGGGGCGAGAGAGGTTATAGGAAAGACACATGGTAAAAGGTATGAGCGCAGGAGGTAAGAGGGTAGACGTAGTGGACACATTTTAGTGGGAGGGTGACCTGGAGGGAATGGGACAAGTGGCGGGTGGTAAGTGGATGATGAGCCGGAGAAGAGACCACATGGAAGATTGAGGGAGGGAGGAACGATGACACGTGGCAGTAGGGGAAAGGCGGTTCTGGAGAATGACATGACGGGAGAAGGGCCCACACTGGCTAAACATGGGGTAGCTGAAAACCGAGGGATTATGTGAGCGTCGTTGATCCGGGCGCTGAGATCCTGGCTGTTGGAAAGCTGCATCCGCGATTCCGGACCCCCCCCCGCCCCCCACTTAAAGGTAGAAAGGCAGGGGGGGTCCGAAATTTCCTTTATCATCGTTGATCCAGGTGCGCTGATCTGGACCGTTGGAGAGGTGCTCCCCCGATTCCAGACCCCCCCCCCCTCGCTTAAAGGTAGAAAAGCAAGGGGGGTCCGGAATCCAATATGCGCCGTTGATCTGGGCACGCGGATCTAGACCGCTCGGACCTACTCGTTACTTACCATGGGCACATTATCACCCAAAACTTAGGACAAGTGGGTTTTTAACCCATCCTTTTGCATTCTAACCCTTGTGTAACAAATATCGCTAACATTTGGCTCCATGGGGGATAGAGTCGTCTCTGTGATGCTCTAAGAACTTCTTTTGCAGATTCAGTGCCTTTGCTGTTGGGCTATGGAGTCATTTATTAGTCTGAAAAACAAAGAACATAAACAATATTTACAAAATAAAACAAAAAGAGCCGACTGTGGCTCACAGAAAACATTTTTTTAAGAAATGCCCATTTACTGGGCTGCCAAAAACTTCTTTGCCTTCCAGATCCTGTAATCTGTAAGTGTTGTTTGAAAATAATTCAAGGATATTTAAAGGCCCAAACCAGAGGGCATCAAATTTACTGCGTTTTCCCTTTTCCTGCCTGGGTGCATCCCATCTGAGCACCAGGTCACCTTGCTCGAATTCTTTCTTTTTTCTCTTCTGGTCAAAAGCCTGCTTGATCTTCTGCTGATGACTTTGGGCTCTGTCCATGACCTGTTCTCTGACCTGCTGCACTTCCACCATATGATGAATCCTTCTGATCATATGATTAGGTTCCCCTTCCAATCTCTGGAGGAAACTTGCCACAGGTAAGGCGAGCTGAGTGGGGAAAACGACTTCTATTCCATAAACAAGTTGGAAGGGAGAGATGCCTAGGGATTTCTTTGTCATCACCCGATCAGCCCAAAGAGAAAATTTGAGCTTTGAGTCCCAAGCCCTTTTATTGTCCTCCAGTAGCTTCTTGATAAGCTTGATCAAGCTTTTGTTGGAGGACTCCACTAGTCCGTTTCCTTGAGGATAGTAGGGAGTGGAGTGAATCAGTGCAATCTGGAACTACTCACAGAATTTGACCAGAGGCTTAGACCGAAAGGGAGAGGCATTATCAGTAATGATTATGCTTGGGCAACCAAATCTGGATATACTATCTCCCAGGAAGCTGATAATCACTTTGTGAGAAGTGCTTCTAGTCGGGATAGCTTCTATCCATTTGGTGAAGTAGTCGGTTGCAGTCAGAACCCACCTATGATGGCCTCTTGATGGAGGATGAATTTCTCCGATGAAATCCAATCCCCACTGCTGAAAGGGTGTTGAGACTACCACAGGCTTCAATGGCAGGGATTTGAGCTGTTGCTTTCCTGAGAATTCCTGTCATTTGATGCAAGCTCTGATTTCCCTACAGACATCAGGAAATAAGGTGGGCTAGTAATATCCCGCCCGGAGGATCTTATGAGCCGTGGTCTTCCAAAAATGATGACCTCCACAGAAACCACTATGGAAATCAAACATAACCTTCTGGGCCTACTGCGGGTCCAGACACCTTAGTAATACCCCCAGGGGGTATTTCCAATACAAGGCTTGATCAACGAGGCAATATCTGACCACTTTGAGCTTTAAGGCCCTGGCTTTACTTTTCCCCAATCCATCAGGAGGCTTTAATTCTTGCAGAAAATACAAGATATCTTTGTACCAGGGGCACGCTGCTAGGGGTAAAGTGCTTTGGGAACTCCCGTCGGATGACTCAGCCTGCTCGTTGATAAAATTGATTCCCAAGGCCCTGCAATTTGATTCAGCCAGCAACTTGGCCAATCCTTGCCCCTTTATCAGCTTGGCGGGCTTGATCTCCAGATCAAATTCTAGGATCTTGGCAATCCAGTTACCTCTTTTTCCATCTATGTCTGGTTTTATAAGAATGTCCTTCACAGAAGTTGAAGGGACATATGCAGTAATCTTCAAATGTAAGACATAGACTCTGAAAGATTTGAGAGCTTTCACCAAGGCATAAGCCTGCTTCTCCATGATCTCGTATCGGAGCTCTGCGTCTCTTAGTGCCTTGCTGAAAAAGGCAATAGGCTACTCTTGCCCTTGATCATTTTTCTACAACAAAACTGCAGCTACTGTATCACAGGAAGCAAAAGAAAATATCAGGAAATCTTTGGAATAATCGGGACTGATTAGCACAGGTGCCTCAGTCAATGCCTTCTTTATTTGAACGAAAGATTCCCTGGGTTCAGAGGTCCATTTTACTTCATTCCCCTTCCTGAGCATGGTTTTGATGTGCTTCACTAGCTCAACAAAATTTGAAACAAACCTCCTCAGAAAGTTTATCTTCCCCAAAAAGGCCTGGACTTCTTTCTTGGATCTGGGAAGTGGCAGGGTCTGAAGAGCTTCTACCCTGCCAGGATCAATTCTCATCCCCTCTTCTGATACTATATGGCCTAATAGTTTTCCCTCTTTCATAGAAAACAATGATTTTTTAGGGTTTAAAGATAGGCCATACCTCCGACAGTTCTGAAAAACCTTCTTCAAGTGGTGGCGGTGTTCTTTATTAGTCTTGGAAAAGACTATTATGTCATCTAGGTAAATAACCACAAACTTATCTTTCTCCCTGATGAAGACTATGTCCATGGCTCGCTGGAATGTGGCTCCCACATTCATCAGTCCGAAAGGCATCTTGGCATACATGAATGTTCCCCAAGGAGTGGTAAAGGCTGTTTTTTCCCTGTCCTCAAGCATGAATGATATCTGGTTATAACCAGAAAAGCCATCAATTATAGATATTCTAGATGCACCAGTGACCCTCTGCAATATGTGTTCCATGTTGGGCAGGGGATAATTGTCCTTCCTTGAACTTCTGTTCAAGTTCCTGAAATCGACACAGAGTCTGATTTCTCCGTTCTTTTTCCTTACTGGGACCAAATTGGCTACCCAGTCGGAGTATCTCAAGGGGACAATGATTTGGGCATCTAGCTGCTTCTTCACTTCCTTCTCCATGATAGGTAGCAATAAGGGATTTTTCTGTCTCAGATTTTTCTTGAACGGCTTAGCCTCTTCTTTCAGTGGGATCTTGTGCTCAATGACTGATGTGTCATATGTCTTGAGATCTTCATAGGTCCATGCGAACACATCAGCAAACTCTTTCAGCAGCTCAGTGTATTCAACCCTCTGCTCTTTGGTCAAACTCCTTGACAATTTGACAAATTTGGGCTCCTCTGGTGTGCCTATGTTGCATTCCGCTGTGTCAGCATCATTACCTGAAACTCTACCCCTTACTACCACATCATTCCCATCAAACAACCTTTCTAATGGGATTAACCCCTTCGGTATGTGGTTGCCTGGTAGCTGTATAATCTGGTGGTCAACAATTTTACTTAACAACTCTCCAGGGTGATGGTCAGGTTCTCCTTCAATGTTAGGCTCCTCATCTATGTGTAATGCAGAAAAGTCATCAACGGATTGAAGAAACTTTTAGATCTCCTGATAATCCTCAAATACTCTCCAATGCTTGACATTGTCTGGTACATAGGGTCTGTATCTTATTTCAACATTAGATCTAACAGTGGGCAACGCAGGAACTTCGAGCACACTAGCTGTGAAAGCTAAAAAGTCGGCTGGCGTATTTTCTTCCCTCGGAATGAAAGAGATGTTGAAGGCTAAGAAGGAACTATCAACTAGGTCCCATACCTCGTTCCTGTAATTCTTGAGTCAAGGATTCTTGGTCTGATAGACATTTTTGACCTGCTGGACAATTAATTCCGCATCTCTGAACACAGCCAGCTCCTTAATTCCCATTTCCTGTGCAGCTCTTAATCCCAAAACCAGAGCTTCATACTCTGCCATGTTATTGGTGACTTCAAATTCCAGCTTGTATGACAAAGACATGGTCTCTTGAGAAGGGAATATGAATACCACCCTGGCACCAGCACCCATACTGGAGGAAGCTCCATCAAAGAACATCTTCCAAACAGAGGTGGTTGGAGGGGATGTCTCCTGATTTAGGATGGGCTGCTTTCTGATTCACAAAGGGGCCTCAGGAGTCTCAGTGACTTGTAACAGGATAGACCCTAAGTCAGTGTCCAGTGCAAAGATGGGGTGATTGGTGGGGTTCTCTTCATCACTGACTATGTAGGCTAGTTGGGATTCTCTGTACAATCTCCTATGTTCTCCTCCAAAGACTGGAATGGTGGCATATGTGAGATCCATTTGTAATGTCCCTCCAAGTCTCTTAATCCAAGATCTTGACAACAACATGCCAAACTTGGGAGGAACATCAGCTACCACAATATCCATGACCATACTCTTCATGGGTAGCTGAAACAAAGAGACTACCAGGTCTTTGATGACTCCCAAACATTGCACTCTCCTGGAGTCAAAGGAATACAGGTCATGATAGGCTCGGGTGACTTCCAGTCCTAATTCTTCAATGACAGCTTTGGGCATGAGATTGTGAGAAGCTCCTGAATCCATCAAACAGTTGTGCAGTACTTTGTCATGTATGTTCAGGGAGGTGTAGAAGGGAGGGGATGAATCGTCTCTGTCTTCCACCATGGGGCCTAAGACAACTGCTGGCTTTTCATCTTGGAGGTTTATGGAGTCTGTGGAAGGGTATGAGGCTTCAGATTTCAAAAGGTCAGAGAAGCGCTTTTTCAATTCACCATGTTTAATTAGCTCAGTGAGGGGCACAGGGATTATGATCTTTTGAATCTCATGCTCGAAATTAAAAGACGATGCAAGCTTTGGAATTTCTCTAATTTCAGGAACATGATTTTGGAAAATGGGGGAGGGGGCTTGAGCTTTTTTACCTCTGTGAGCATCTGCTGTTTTATGGGCAGGCTTCTCTGTCTTAGCGGACTGTTCTGGAACATCAGGTACTGCTGCCTTCTTGTCAGATCTCAAGTTGTACTTGCCTCGACCACCGCTAGCTTTGTCTCTCTTGCTCAATTCATTCAATTGACTGTCCATGAGAGACTCCTCGTATGTTGATTGAGTGAGATGAGGAAAAGGAGGAGTGTCTCCTAAACAGTGAATTTCAGGCTCAAGCTCGTCTGCTTCCCTTTCTTCATTTTCAGCCACAAAATTGTTCTGAAAAGGGGCCTGAACTCTCTGGTCTTCTCTGTCCCTGCCTCCTTCTCTTTGCACATTCGGGGGAGAAAAATTATTTGGTCTTCTGAAACCTGCTCCCCTTTCTGCGTTTTGGGGACCCTTATTCATTTGATTCCTCTCCACCCTCAGCCTTTCTATCTCTGCAGACAGAGACTTCACCATCCTGGTCAATTCATCCACCCGAGGGTGGGGCACCAGTGTGCCAGAAGTTGAGGCTTCGTACTTCCCTTTTCTCCTGTCTGCATCGACCTTATTCCTCAGCCTGTTGGCCGCCAATATATTGGACTCCACCTCTACAGCCGCGTCTTGCATTTGAGTTAAGGAGGCAGCTCTTCTTTCCCGCAATAAAAGGCAGAAATCAGGGCCAAATGCACCAGCATAGGAAATTTGGGCGGAGGCTTCTGAGGGCTTAATCTCTATAGGAATCTTGTTATACATCTTATTGAATCTTTTGGAGAAGTCAGAGATAGACTCTCCTTCCATTTTCTTCAGAGCCCCAAACTCTGTCATGTAATACATATAGTCCTTCTTATCTCCCCACTGTCTCAGGAAAACATTATCAAGGGCCTCAATTCCAGCAATAGATCCAGGGGCTAGCCCCCTGAACCATTTCCTCACCTCACCATCCAGGCTCTGGACAAAGAATCTCATCTAGACATCTTTGCTCTCAATATTTAGGTTGTCTGCATAACTGTAAAAAGCAGCCAGGTGCTCCTCGACAGTTATGTCTCCTTCCCCAGTGAACTTAGGCATGTATTTCAGGTAATCCCCAGCAGGAAGAGGATGCATAGGTTGTGGTAGGATTAAAGGAGCATATCTAGCAGTGACTATGGCATCCATTCTGTTCGGAGGGGGGTTAGCACCAGCCATAGGGATATTAGGTTGAGGGGAACTAGGAGGAGAAGGAGTGTGAATGGGAGATGAAGGAGATGATGGGGAAAACAGGGAGAAGGCTAAGGGACCTGAATGAGCAGACGCTTCTCTCTGTGCAATAGTAGTAAATAAAGGAGGGGTAGTGAAACCTTCAAAGGCTCGAGGTTTGTGTTGAGGCTCAACTTCTAAGGAAGAGGGAGTGACAAGAGTCTCTCTTTCTGGCACCAGACTAGAAGGAGAAAACTCAGCATGAACACTCCCAAAGTTCAGAAAATGGGAAACTTCAGAAACGGGATGGCTAGGAAACTGAGAACAAGAAAAAGGAGTTTTTACAGAAGGAGGTGGGGAAATACCTGGTTGAGAGGCAGAACCTTCCCCTTCAGAAGACCTTCCTTTTCTCATAATCACCTCCGGGTTTTCTTCAGGCGTGGCCAGAGGCAACTGTGGATGAGACCGCGTGTGTCTACCGCTGGAAGCCACAACTAACTGGACAGGTTCTCTGTAGTGGAGTCGTCACAATGGAGTCGCCAGGTGCACAGTAGCAATCTTCAAGTTCTGATTTCTGATGCACCTTCAGAATCAGTTGGTCGTTGTCGTTCAATCTCGGGGAAAATGTTCAACTTCATCCCCGACAATGGCGCCAGAAATGTTAGCGTCAAAAGTCACTCCTGGATTGCTTGCAGGAGCTGAGCCTGACACCCATCAGTTTAATGTCACGAATGTTTTAAAGGGGTGATCAAATGGAGGAAAAATCAAAATGATATCATCTCAACTCTGAAACCAGGCCAGGCATGCATGAATGAGTGAGGTCTTGATAAACTTCAAACAGTGAGTTGCAATAAAGGGTGAGTAGGAGGAAGACTTGCATAAGAAGAGTGCGAAGGTCAGTCATAAACATTAGGTTCATAACAGACTGGAGAAGAAAGTATTCAAATGCAAAATCCTTTTAAATTCAAACACAGAAGACCAAAGAATACAATAATGTCACAACAAATCCTTCATCATAACAAAATTGAAACAATCCATGCGAATTCTTCGATAATGGACTCTCTGGCATGAGATGAAACACAGATGGAAAGGAGAACTGTTTGTCATAAACCAAGAAGCCTCAAACACAGAGGCATAACCAGGAAACCAGAATGTTCATTAAAACTTTACAGTCGGGAGCTTAGCTCAACCATCGATCCATACAAAAATGGCAAAAACGCCTTCATATACTCAAACTAGCAATAGCAACAAAATCGAGACGTAGCATTGAAAGCTTTGCGTATGCATGGCTTCTGACAACTCTGCAACAACATTATTTGACTAATCGTGCAACTTATGTCAGACGCGATTGATCTTCTGACAGTTTCATCGGTGAATTGACGTGCCTTTAATTCATTGCAGGACTTTCCCATTATGGCGGAGACGATGTCTAACCACCACCAACCGCTTCAATAACTGCTTTCTTGGGATTGAGACCGGCCCGATCAACTCAGCACTTCGAGATATGGAAGACTCCCCATGCTGCCACCTGGATTAATTGAACGTCTTGACGAATCGACATGGAGGCCAGTGCGAAAGATGGGGCGCATGACAGGAGTGATGGCGTCGGACTATGAGGGCGAGACCTGGAAAGATAAGGGGGTGAGAGAGGTTATAGGAAAGACACATGGTAAAAGGAATGAGCGCAGGAGGTAAGAGGGTAGACGTAGTGGACGCGTTTTAGTGGGAGGGTGACCTGGAGGGAATGGGACAAGTGGCGGGTGGTAAGTGGATGATGAGCCAGAGAAGAGACCACATGGAAGATTGAGGGAGGGAGGAACGATGACACGCGGCAGCAGGGGAAAGGCAGTTCTGGAGAATGACATGACGGAAGAAGGGCCCACACTGGCTAAACATGGGGTAGCTGAAAATCAGGGGATTATGTGAGCGTCGTTGATCTGGGCACTGAGATCCTGGCCGTCGAAAAGATGCATCTGCGATTCCAGACCCCCCCTGCTTAAAGGTAGAAAGGCAGGGGGGTCCGAAATTGCCTTTATCGCCGTTGATCCGGGCGTGCTGATCTGGACCGTTGGAGAGGTGCGCCCCCGATTCTGGACCCCCTCCCCTCGCTTAGAGGTAGAAAAGAAAGGGGGGTCTGGAATCCAATATGCGCCGTTGATCTGGGCGCACGGATCTGGACCACTCGGACCTACTCGTTACTTACCACGGGTGCATTATCGCCCAAAACTTAGAACAAGTGGGTTTTTAACCCATCCTTTTGCATTCTAACCCTTGTGCAACAAATATCACTAACACCGTCATACAACATTATTTTTCTTTTGACTGTTGTACCATGTTTTTGATGCGCTTCTCTTTAACTATCGCCCTTCTCTTCTTATTGAAAAAGAAGTCTGAAGGAGGCATTTCTTTGGCTGAAATCAGAGTAAGGTCCACTATAAATATGACTTGGTCATTGGGATTTCCTTGACTCGACTGTAAAGGTGTTAATGACATAATGGGGCTACCTATCTTTGTGGATGGTTGTTGTTTTGTTGTGTTGGTATCCGGTTTATCTGGTGTAGACAACGATGTATCCTGTCCCTTTTTTTGAAAATCTTTAAGATGAGTTGTTGTTTGAGTGCTTGGTTGGTTTGGTAATGAAGTTTCCACTCCCTGCATTGAGACTTCAACATTCTTTGGATTTTCCTCAGTACTCTGTTGGTCAGAAATTCCTGCCTCTAATACCTGAGGCATAGCTTCCTATGTAGATGAAGGTGTTATTGGCTCCCCTTGTAATACTTTTGGAAAACTATTCTTTCTATGCTTCTGAAAATTGTAAAAATTAGCTAATTGATCAGGAGACAGAGTTCAGACTCTACTCAATACTTCCTCATATGACCTGACTCCCCTGAATACTTCATCCCGAGGGGAAATCTCATGCACATACTTCCTTAAATTGTATTGAGCCAAGTGAGCTTCCACAATCTTATGGGGATCGTGCCTCTTAAACTCAATATCAACTAACTTGACATCTTCTAGAGTTGCAACCTCTTGGCATACCAACCGATCTGATTAAAATTTTGGGAGAGCATGGGGGGGAACCACGCACCCAAAAACCCTGATATAGGAAAAGTTTTCCTCAATATACCGGTTTGCTATTTTTCTCAGGTTATCCATGATTCTATCTGAAATTATGGGAGGTGGGAAATCGTATAGGGTGATATGAATCGACACCACTGCATAATGACAGATTTCATAGAAGAAATATCTGGCTTTGTCGTCCCACAACTTGGAGTGATAGAAATGGATAGGCTCGGTGTTGGTCGGGTTCCAACTCCAGCTCATCAGAGGGAAAGGAGTGATAAACAAAAGGGAATCCATGATGTATGCTGACATGTATAAAGGAGAAGGTTTTCCCTTTGGAATTTTCCAATTGGTACCCTATGATTTCTTTGGCCAGGTTGCCTGATAACATCTTGGCCTAGTTGAAAGAATATCCCTCAACCACTTCATGCATAATTGGTACCCATGCCAGCAAAAAATGAGAGGATTCCTTTTTCCTGAATATCCTACATAGAAAAATAGCCACATAGATCATATGGCCATCTAACGATGCTATGACATATATGATGTGAGTGTCGGCTCTAAATTTCTCAAGATGCCCCCTCCAGTCCTTGATTAAATCAGGGTATTTTTTTTCCATACTGTGTGCATTGTTGTTGGTTAAACTCCATTATGAATTCAACATTGTAACTGTATTTAAAAATTGGGAATAACTTATACATTACTTGTATATGCTCCAGTCGAAAAGACCCAACAACAACCTTCTGAGAATCGCAAATTCTCCTGGTTGAAATGTCGATGTTCTCCAGGGTCCAGTCTATCATGTTGTTATACAACATGAGCCTCGGCCGCAAAACCATCTTGTGTATATCTAACTCATCTATATCCCTAAGTTTAGTTGCATGGGTTTCGGTTACTTTGTCGCTTGAATCCTCTAGGCAATTTATCAATTCGTGTTGTATAATATCGAACACCTGTGTCCAGTATTTCACGGTATCTATGGCTCTCTGTGAAGTGTCTGAGAGAACATATGTGTTCAAATTTATGCTCTCACCATCTTCTTTATCCATTTTTCATGGTGACATGATATTAATGAAATCAAAACTGTGTTACCTGCTACAGGATAATGTGTGAGCTTATGCAACTGGCTTAGAACTTGTTATTTTGCAAGAAAGAAAATATAATTCAAAATCCAATATTTTTATTCACCTTAAGCATATTGACTTACGAGTACCTTTACTGATGAAAAATTAATTTACCTTAATGAGGAAATCTAGGCAACGATCTACAATCTATATTGAAATCATTGCCATTGATATGTGATTAATGCCATAAATATTGGTGGTTCATGATCGGGAACTTGGATGAAACAGGTTTGAAAATTCCTGAATTGCGAACTCGTGAGAAATTAATTATGAGATAATATTGTTTAAGATATTAATTAATCATGTTTAACTTTAAACATTTTTGGGTATTTGGGCTTCGTGATTTTAATGAGTAGCTTGAGATAGAATCCCCGAAACCTGAAACTGCGAAATGATTAATTATCGGATAATTGTTTTTATTTTTAATTAACCCCTTTTAATTTTGAAATGTTTTGGAAGTTCAGACTTCGAATATTTCAAGATGTGAGGGATGATAAACATCTGAAATTTTGAAGTACAAAGTTAT
This sequence comes from Picea sitchensis, assembly GCA_010110895.2. Classification (NCBI taxonomy): domain Eukaryota; kingdom Viridiplantae; phylum Streptophyta; class Pinopsida; order Pinales; family Pinaceae; genus Picea; species Picea sitchensis. The sequence continues at coordinate 5,683 of SNQJ01S0187488.1, read as the reverse complement.
TAACCGTCTTTAATCGATATTAACTTAATTAATTAAGATTTGATATTTCAGGATTTTACCGCTTCGTGGATTTGAAAGTTTGTTCCTTATTATATTCTTGAAAGGCTATTACATGTAGTGATGTGTCAAAGATGACATCACTTTAGATGACATGTCGAGGCTGGGGGGAGCTAAGTGTTAATTAGAATCATGTGAATCTTTAGATTAAAAGCTCAGAGAAATGTGCCACGTGTTGACTCAGGGAAGATTTAAAATGTACATGTTTACCACGAAACATGTCTTTCAAAAGTTGGTGAAAAAGTGATAATGGATATATTCGGGTTTCGGGATTTTTAAAGTTATGACTTGTTGAAATGCCTGAAGTGAAATTCTTAGAAGAAGACTCTGGGAACTTAGCTCTTTAACCATTTGGCAGCTCCACAAATACAAAGAGATTTAGGATCATTCAATTATATGGAAGACTTCATCAATGACGTATATCACGCACGTCTTATTCTTATTTAACCAGGAATGAAATTTATTCAAAGTTCAAAAGTTTAGAAATATATATATGTTCCAACACTCCCCACATCTGAAGAAGGAAAAAGGCATCCCCAACCCACACATCAAGAGACAGAGAAAACAGGGCCACTCTCAGGACAACTAATCTAATCCACAACAAAAGAAGGGCAATGAAAAGATGAAGAAAGAAACAGGAAAATTGTGTGAGTACCATAAAATCCCTTGGCACAACAATGAACAATATTTCTCCAAGCAGTCACTCATAGTCGATATGAAGGATTCCGAGTCAGAGGCCAATTTTGATTCTGAATAAAATCCCGAAGGAGGGAAGCATATTATCGATGCTAAATCTAGTGCCACTGTCACTACCACGAAAGTCCAACCAAGCTAACCAGAAGAACCAGATAAATGGGAATGCCTCTTTCACTCACAAATTTGGGTAAAGGAGGATCTACCTCATTTTATTGTTGATAGAGGCAGTCAGAAGAACCTGATTTCAACAAAGGTCATCAAGCAGCTAGACTTGCCAACGACACTATACCCACAACCCTACACTTTCGGCTGGCTTTGCCAAGGAAGAGATCTTTGTGTTAGACAACTGTTTCGTCTACCCTATGGCATCAAGCCCTTCAAAGATGACGTATTGTGTTATATTTATCCCCTTGAAGTTTGTGATGTTCTTTTAGGAAAACCATATTTGTGGAAGCGTCACCCAGTTTTCAATGTGGACCTCCTTCAGCCATATTTTCCACCATTATTGGACACCTCAGAAATCATAGAACATCTGACACCAAAAGAGCTCAACCCTGACCGCATGGAACAAGCATCCAATGATCAGATAGTGGACACATAGGACAAGGGAACTCGCTAGCAGAGGATCCATCCTTATCGGTTTGTCAAGGTCGAGCATCTCCTACACCAAGGCAGGTGGCTCACCTGGGGCCAAATCTAGCAAAATTTTCTTCACCTGATGGGGGAACTCAACACAATGGAGACCATTGCTTCCTAAGAGGGAGGATTGATCCAGGTGGATATTGGTGGCCACCCACCTATTCCAACTGGCTTCTCTTGTCCATTTTTAGTTCAACTCGTTCTTCTATACTTCTTTTTAATTGTGGGTTCTACACTTTTATGGATGTCTAAAGCCCTACACATGTTCCAGATGGATACTTGCAAGATACCAGATATAATAAATGCGTAGAATAGAAATAAAATTCTAGAAATGGCAGAATAACAGTAATATAACCAGCATAATCTTCACAATAACATAGAAATGATATAAGAACAACAACAGAAATAACACTTTGATTCAGAAAATAATGTTCACAGGCCTCTTCGAGGGGGCAACCTCTAGTCGAGCAGCGCTCTGTTACAATAATCTCCAAGCTAGGGTTTTCATACCCTCAACCCTTATTTATACTAAATATGTCTATCAAGAGAAGCATCTAGAGGAAGATCCTTCTAGAAGTGAAAGCTTCTATTAGGTCTTCTTACATCCACCTTATTCTATTTTATTGAAAGGTCTTATTAATATTGACCTTTATTACATCCGAATATATTGATCTACCTATGTGCGTGTTAGGACCCTAACATGTCCGCCCCCTTAAAAACAGCCTTGTCCTCAAGGCTTGAGATGTGGAAACTGCTGTAGAATGGTAGTTGGTTCCCAAGTGGCATCTGTTGGAGTCATATCTTTCCACTAGACAAGCACTTGCTTGATGATTCTCTGACACAGGCGATGCTCACGCTGGTCCAAAACTTCTTCTGTCTGTAGCCAAATGGATCCTTCTTCATCTAACTTTGGAAGGTTGGTTTGAATTTGGCACCTGGTTCCAATCACCTTCTATAAGCATGAAACATGAAAAATAGGATGTAGCTTCGACTGACTGGGCAGAGCTAACTAATATGCAACTTGTCCCACATGCTTGAGAACTGTATAAGGACCATAAAATTTGGGCGCTAGCTTATGACAATGCTCGGCCTTGAGGGAAGTTTGCTTATATGGTTGCAGTCNCTGCAAATTGACGTTTAGAGAGACCTTGTTCTGCTTACTGCTTCATGCGATTATGTGCCATGACCAAGTTCTCTTTAAGGGTACGAAGAATATCCTCTCCAACTGTAAGTGTTTATTCAACCACCTGGACCTTCAAGGTACCCGATAAGTATGAGAAAAATGAAGGTGGCTTATGTCCATATATTGCTTCAAAAGGAGTCATGCGAGTAGCTATATGGTAGGAAGTGTTATACCACCATTTGGATAGGGGTAACCATTGAGCCCACTGATGTTGTTTTTCAGAGGCAAAACACCTCATATATGTTTCCAAACACTTGTAGACAACTTTCGTTTGACCATCAGTCTGGGGATGATAAGATGAGATGAGATGCAATTGGGTGCCTTGTAGCTTAAACAATTCTTTCCAAAAATTGCTTTTGAAAGTTGGGTCATGATTAGAAACAATAGAGTTGGGACACATTCTCCAAGAAACTTCTTTCTTCAGGACCATGACTACAGGAGAAGAGTAAGGGCTCGTACTAGGATGGATAACGCCTGCATTAAGGAGTTCATAGACCATTTTCTCAATTTCATTTTTTTGTGAGAAGGGGTGGCGATATGGACGGATATTGGGAGGAAGGCTTCTGGGTACAAGGGGAATGGAATGATCATGAACACCG
>SNQJ01S0187486.1:1103-17090 GCA_010110895.2 Picea sitchensis | reverse complement strand
GAGAGAGAGAGAGAGAGAGAGTATTTGAACCTATGGTTTGTATGATTTTAGTGTATCAAATATGATAAGGTGTTGTTGGATCAATCTAATTGTAGATTGAGATAAGTGTTACTATCATGGTTGAGAGTGGGTTTTCCTTGGCGGTAAGGTTTTTTGACAATAAATGTGTTGTATTCATTGTTATGGAATGTTTTAGTTATTTCTTGATTAATGTGGATGTTTACAAATATTAATTTGAATTTATGATAAAATTTATATGTATGTGTTATCAACCTAATTTTGCTCACATGTAAAATTTGAGTAGTTTTTCCAAGATATATCGCCATTTCATATATCATCCATGTTACATCATCATGTTACCTTTTTGTACCTCACTTAGCCTATTCAAACCACCAATGAACTATTTTATGAGCCATGCACTTTATACTTTCTACTATGCACGTCTCATGCAAGAAGTCCTTGGATAATTTCACTGTAATATCCCTTGTCCACCTAGGTTGGACCACGTCATTCAACCCCAACTTCCGTATCACTAAATCAACCAATTTGTAACATCCCCAACATACTACTGAGCAATGCTAGTCAAAATATCCACTGCGTAGATTCTATACTAAACCCTAGTTTGCATAGTATCACTTGAAGTAACATGCTCAACCTTGAGTTGGGTTGTGGCACACTAACATTATTCTTTTAACACAACTTTATGCAGCGAAAGTAACTAAAAATAATTGCGTGCACTAAAATACTGATAAAAAAACACTACTGTGCGCGCAACCATCCTGGTGTCACATGCCAATTCTGATTTCCTCGTGCGTGGGTTCTAATTCCCTACATGCACAAATGAATTCCAGTCTCTTGTGCACACGGGCTACTTTCCTGCACACCTGACCATCGATCCTTTCCTTAGATATTCATGACCAATATCAAATGATAACTTAACAGGGAAAACTATCAACAACTGTCACACTCAAGAACCTCTACAAATACAAGCTATAAGTACCATACTTACATATAAAAGCAACATTAAATAGAATAACAAAAATTACTTATATGAAACAAAAAAAAAAAGAATTAACCCATACCAAACATAGATAAATAAACACATAGTAAATGAGACAAGCACATAAAGAACACTTATCTTTTATGAAATTCACCAACTACGTGCATAAATAAGATGTTCCTCCTATCCATAGACTTTGTTGCTCATAATATTTCAATAATATGTCACCCACGAGATGGGGATTAACTCCACCGAGGAAAAAGGGTTCCTAGACATAGGCTAAGGTCTGATTCTCAACAAAATTGCTTAGTCCAAGGTGTCCACTGCTGTAACTAGCCTACAGTCCCTCATACCCCATGCACCTGTCACACCCAAGGAAGTGTGCCCCTTCTCTTCTCAACACTCCCTCAACTGCCCCACTTCCCTTCCAGGGTTTCCAGCAACATACTCGACATGAAGTCTCTGAGCCCCGTGATTAATGCCCAATGCACCAGGGAATGATTCCTAGCAAAACTATCACCCGGAGAGTATGATCATGGGCTTGAAAACCACTTATTCAACAACAAATCTCTCACCTAGAGAGACTGTTCATGGGCTTGAAAACTTGCCTCTTTGACAAAAAAACTCTAATTACAGTACAAAAACCCCTTACAAGCTTCTTTGTGTATATAAGGTAATAGTCACCTTTCTGCACACTAGAAAGTGAATAATGAATAATCTCCCTGAATATACCCAAAATACACTAAGGCGAACAATATATATTACATGCCTTCAACTCAAAACTTGTCACCTTCAGAAGTATCTTAAGCTACTCGCTGACTCATTCCCAACGCTGGGAACTTAGGATAAAATAATTATCCAACACGTACACTTTTCCAGAAATATTATTAAAATATTCCCTAGGAATTAAGTCCCACCCCGTTTTCCCTTTTTTGGTGGAGTTATCCCCCCATCTATTTTCTTCTGACTATGTACACACACATTGATCTAATATTATATTAACAATTGTGATTACATTTACATGGATAGGTGCACTGATATATTTTCATATCGACTCACCAGCCTCATAATCACACATGCTCTTCGACCTTAATACATATACAACCATATATATATATATGACTCATCTATGTGCACACTCCTAGGTCATTCCCACACACTTACCCAAGTGCACACAATACTGTGAAATGTGCACACTTACCCATGTGCGTGCAACACTATGAAATGTATGCACCCTGTCTTTGATAACAATTCTTTGTGCACTAATCAGGTGCCCGCAACACCAAAAAATAGTGGCAACATATCACCAACCTATATGTACATTTACATTTACAATTGGTTCCAACACCTCACCAACCTATATGTACAATTACAAAGAGTTCGGATCAGGGACATTAAATTCCCCTCCCCCTTATTTATGTAATGTCCTCAATGCATCATATACACATGTACATACAAAATTTCAAAAATCTTCAAAAAGATGTGGATAATCTACTCGCATAGAATCCTCACGCTCCCAAGTTGCATCCTCATGACCATTCCAGGTCTATTGGACCTTTATCATCTCCATGACTCGATTCCGAAGCTATTTGATTTTTTGATCCAATATGCAAATTGGTCACACTTGAAAATCACCTTCTGGCTCCACTTGAATCACATTCCAATCGATAATATGATTAACATCAGATATGTACTTCCTGAGTAATGACACATGGAAAACATTATGAATACATGAAGATGTAGGCAATGCAAGCATATATGTGATAAAACCAATTTCAAGGTTTTCAAATGGACCACAATAGTGTGCTACCAACTTAGAACACTTTTTGAACTTTAGGGAACTGTGCCTGGATTTCACTTTCAAAAACACGCGATCACCCACTTTAAATTATCTATGGTTTCTTCCTTTATCTGTGCAAATTTTCTACCTATCTTAGGCAACCTTTAGATTTTTCCTGATATTTACCATTTTCTCCTCCATTTCTCGGAGTAGCTTTGGCCCAACTACTGCGGGGTCTGTTGGGTTGTCCCAACTCACTGGTGTGTTGCACTTTCTACCATAAAGTGCTTCAAATGGGATCATCTTTAAAGATGATTGATACCCATTGTTGTAAGAAAAATCTACCAAGTGTAAGCAGTCTTCCCATTTTTATGGTTTATTCATCAGATACATCCTGAGGATATCTTCAATCATTTGATTTACCCTCTTTGTTTGTCCATCTAACTCAGTGTGATATCCCGTGCTAAAGTTTATATTTGTCACAAATCCTTTGAATATCCATTTCCAAAAGTTTGAGGTGAACTTGGAATCTTTGTCAAACACAATTGTCTTAGGTAAACCATGCACCTTATCAATTTCTCACATGTATATCTCAACAATGTTGGCTGCCTTGTGTGTTGACTTCACTGGAATAAAATGGGAAGCTTTAGTAAGTTTTTGCACCACCACCATAATAGAATCATGTTTCTTAGCAGTCCTACACAAATTAGTTATGAACTTCATGGTTACAAATTCCCACTTCCACTCAGGAATGGGAAAAGGCTGTAGAAAACCAGCTAGATTTCCGTGCTCAACCTTGACCTTCTGACATTCAAGAAATCTAGAAATAAAATCAACAACTTACTTTTTCATACCTAGCCAAAAGTATTGATTCTTGAATGCGACAATTGTCTTCTGGTAACCTAAATGTCTTTCATAAAGAACTTTATGCATCTCTAACAATAATAGATTTTTCAACTCTTGATCATTTGGAACATAGACTTTGCATCTATACATGAGGATCCCATCCTCTCTTAGATCATAACCTTCCAAATTTTTCCGCGATATACCTTGCTGTAAAGTCGCCTTTATGTCCACATAACACTGATGTGATTTGAAAACTTCTAAAATTATGTTACAAAAATCCAATTTATACATTCTAATGGATGTAGCATGCATCTCATGCACCCTCCTGCTAAGTGAATCAACCACCTTGTTCTCTTTTCCTATGATATGCTTTATGTCAAAGTCATACTCATCGAGGAATTCTTACCACTTGCTTTGTCTGGAATTTAAACTTGGTTGTCCAAACGGATACTCCAGACCACTATGGTCTGTCCTCATCTCAAATCTCTTACCCATAATAAAATTCTGCCACATCTTCAAGGCATGCACTATGGATGCCAATTTCAAGTCATGAGTGTCATAGATTCTCTCATGCTCTTTGAACTTTCTTGACTCATAGCATACCACATGTCCATTCTGACTAAGTATTCCATCGATCCCGTCCTTGCATGCATCCATGCACACAATAAAGTTTGCATTAGGATAAAAAATTCTCAAAAATGGCATACTTGTCAACAAACTCTTCAAGTGATGAAAACTCCTTGCGCAATCTAGAGTCCATTCAAATCACACACCTTTTTTTTGAAAATATGTAATTGGATGCACAATCTATGAGAAGCCTTCAATAAACCTTCTATAATAACTCACAAGTCCCATAAAAGACCTTACCTCTGCGACATTTCTTGATGTCAGCCATTCCTTAATGGCTTATATCTTTTCTAGATCCACAACTATTACTTCCTTAGAAATAATATGACCCAAATAATGATTTTGTCGTAGATAAATGAACACTTGCTCAAATTTGCACAAAATTGATGCTCCCTTAATACTTGCATTACCATCCTCAAGTGATGCTCATTCTCCTCTTCATACTTTGAGTAAATAAGTATGTCATCCAGGAATACAATGATAAACTTATCTAAATAACTTATGAAAATTCCATTCATCAAACACATGAAGATAGATAATGCATATGACAATCCAAATGGAACCACTGTAAACTCGTAATGATTGTAACTCATTCTGAAAGCCTTTTTGTTGATGTATTCTTCCTTAATTCTCACTTGGTGATATTTATATCGGAGATCAATATTTGAAAATATTTGTGTGCCTCTCAGCTGATCAAAGAGGTCATTTATCCTTGGAAAATGATACTTTTTCTTTACTATTATTTGTTCAACTTCCTAAAGTCAATACAAAGTCTTAGCGTACCATCCTTCTTCTTCAGGAACAATACTAGGGCACCCCAAGGTGACATACTTGGGCATATATATCCCTTCTTTAGAATCTCTTCAAGTTGCATCTGCAAATCCTTCAATTTTGGCGTACTCATCCTATAAGGGTCTTGGATACAGATGATGCTCCCAAAATCGTATTTATAGAGAAATCAATATCTCTTTTTGGAGGCAATCCCAATATCTCATTAAAGACATCCTCATATTCTTTCAATATTGTGCAATCTTCAACACTTGGAACTTTATGTAACATACCCAACCACCCACATGCTGGGGAATGCTACCTTCAAGCCCACCCTTGGACTTTGTACTCTTACCGATACCTTATTTCATTAATAAGCATGCATAAGATACAAGAATTAACGACATGCAAAACAATATCCAACAAGCATGCATAATCTAAGATTTAGTTAAACGATAATTAAAAATACATAGCGGAATACATTCATACACAGATAATAATATCACAACAAAGAACACTTATCTTTATGAAATATGACACCAACTAGCTGCAGACCAAAGACATTCCACCCAACCGTAGACACCACTGCTCCAAATCTCAACAACAATATTACCCTCGAGCTAGGGCTATGAATCCAAAAAGATGGTTCCAGAGTGTTACTTGGGTTCCAAAACTAGTCAGATATCAAGCTCTCACAGGTTTCCCAGCACCCACAACAATCCAAGTACCCAGCTCTATTCTACCCAGCCTATACCACCCCAAGGGAATGGACCTCCACCCTTCTCTACCACGCAGTCCCTCAGGAATTCCTTATCCTTTATTTTCTAGGGCCTCCAACACAAATGGTCTAGAATCTCAATGCTGGAACTCTTAGGACTCGCAGTTGTGAGAAAAATAGGGCACAAGCCAATGCCTCTCAGACATGTAGGCCCCAATTCATGGCTAGATTGCACCAGTGCCCATTACAGACAACTATCCCGTGGCTAATTCTTCAACAGTTCGGTTCCTTTTCGCTTTTCCAAGCCAAGACGCAGGTGAGGATGGATCAATGGATGGGTTAGGGGGTGCATATGAGTGCGTGAGTGAAAGAATGGGATAATGCATAGGTGACAAAGTGAACGAGCCAACGAACAACCCCACAATTAGAACAGGGATGGGTTTAATTAGTTTTGTGGGGAAATCAAGAACCTCCTGGCCTTCCCCAAGAAGCTCACGTAACCAATCCCCTTCCCTTAGGGAGAAAGGTAATCAACATAGGAATAAACATTTAGCCCTTCAAGCCCCCTCTCTTGTGGAATCATAGCCCCCTATAACTCTAGTCCTTGTTCGTCTAGCAGCCAACAATGTATTTATTATTAATAATGATAAAAACATTACATTTCTTGGGCATACTGGCCCTTTAAATAATTTTTTGGGCACTGAGGCCTCTCATCATTGTAACAATACATTATTTAAAATGGGGGTTCAAAACCTGGGGTGTTACATCCCCTCCCCCTTATTTTGGCACTGTCCTCAGTGCATATACAAAATATAGATCAAAATATCAATTTTATTCAAAAAGCTGTGGGTACTTTGCTCACATGACATCTTCATGTTCCCAGGTAGCACCTTCAGGACCGTAGCAGGTCCACTGAACTTTTACCAGCTCTATAACTCGATTCTGGAGCATTTTGAATTTTCTGTCCATGACCCACACTGGATGAACCTAAAAATATCCCTCTGTCTCTACCTGAATCAAATGCCAATCAATAACATGGTTAGGATCATGTACATATTTATTTAGTAAAGAGGCATGAAATGCATTATGCACAGTCATGGAAGTAGGAAATGCAAGCATGTATGCAACTGGCCCTATTTTGTCCAATATTTCAAATGGACCACAGAATATGGTTGCTAGCTTTGTACAACTACCCAATTTCAAAGAGATTTTCTTGGGCTTCACTTTCAAAAGTACATGCTCCCCTAATTTAAATTCTCTAGTTGTCCTACTCTTGTCTGCATAAACTTTCTGTCTATCCTGAGTTGCCTTTAAATTCTGCTTGATCTTAACCATCTGGTCTTCCATTTCCTTGAGCAACTCCAACCTAAGTACCACTCTATCTGCTGGGTTGTCCCAACTTTCTGGAGTATTGCATTTCCTACCATACAAGGCCTCAAATGGGCTCATTCTCAATGACACTTGATACCCATTATTATATGCAAACTCAACCAAGTGTAAGTAATCTTCCCACTTAGATGGCTTATCCATCACATACATTCTCAACATGTCTTCAATTATTCGATTGACTCTCTCTGTTTTCCCATCTATCTGGGGATGATATGTCGTGATAAAGTTTATATTTGTGCCAAATACTTTAAAAAATCCCCTCCACAAATTGGAGGTAAACTTTGTATCTCTGTCTGAGACAATTGTCCTAGGTATCCCATGCAACCTAGCAATTTCTTTCATGAAAATTTCTGCAATATTAGCCGATGTATGCATTGTCTTCACAGGCACAAAATGAGAAACCTTTGTTAATTTTTCAACCACCACCATCATTGAATCATGTTGCTTATTCATTCTTGGTAATCATGTGATGAAATCCATGGTGATCACTTCCCATTTCTTCTCTGGGATTGGCAATGGCTGCAACAAACCAAATGGGTGCCTATGCTCAACCCTCACCTTCTGACAGTCCATACATTGAGTGATGTAATCAACAACATCCTTCTTCATTCTTGTAACATACCTAGCCACCCACAGGATGGGGTATGCTTCCTGCAAGCCCGCCCTTAGACTTGTTTCTCTTACAGATACCTTTTCATTTTTTAAGGATGCATAAGAAAAATACATTAATGACATGCACAACAGTGATCAACAAGAATGCATAGTCTAAAGATTCAGATGAACGATAATTAAATATACAACGGAAATAACATTCAAATACATGTAAAAGATACCATAACAGAGAGAACTTATCTTATATAATGCGACACCAATGAGCTATAGATCAAGGACTTTCCACCCAACCATAGACATCACTACTCCAAATCTCAACAGCAGTGTCACCCTCGAGCCAGGGCTATGAATCCACAAGGACGATTCCAAAGTGTACTTGGGTTCCCAAACCAGTCAGATCTCAAGCTCTCACAGGTTTCCCAACACCCACAACAATCTAAGTACCCAAATATCTTCTCCCTAGCCTGTGCCTCCCCAAGAGAATGGACCTCCACCCTTCTCTTCCACGTAGTCCCTCAGGCAATTATTTTCCTTATTTTTACAAGGCCTCCAACACAACCGGTTTAGAATCTAAATGCTGGAAATCTTAGGATTCATAGTTATGATAAAACATGGCACATGACGATGTCTCTCAGACATGCAGGCCCCAGGTCATGGCTGGATTGCACCAACGACCAATTACAACCAACTAACCTGTGGCCAAATTCTTCATCATTTTGGTTCCCTTTAGGTTTGCCAAGCCAAGATGCAGGTGAGTAGGAATCAATGGATGGGTCAGGGGGTGTATGGGAGTGCATGCATGGGAGTGCATGAGGGAAAGAATGGGATAACACATATGTGACAGAGAGAACGAGACAACAACCAACCCCACAATTAGACAAGGGATGGGTTTAAGTATTTTTGTCGGGAAATCAAGAACCTCCTGGCCTTCCCCAAGAAGCTCACGTAACCAATCCCCTTCCCTTAAGGAGAAAGGTAATTATCATAGGAATAAAAATGTATCCCCTCAAGCCCCCTCTCTTGTGGAATCATAGCCCCCTATAACTCTAGTCCTTGTCCGTTTAGTAGTAAACGATGTGTTTATTATTAATAATGATCTAAACATTACATTTCTTGGGCATACAGGCCCTTTAAACAATTTTTTGGGCATTCAAGCCTCTAAGCATTGTGACAATACATTATTTAAAATGGGGGTTCAAAACTTGGGGTGTTACATCCCCTCCCCCTTATTTTGGCACTGTTCTTAGTGCATATACAAAATAGAGATCAAAATCTCAAATTTATTCAAAACGCTGCAGGTACTCTACCCGCATGGCATATTCATGTTCCCAGGTAGCATCTTCAGGACCGTAGCAGGTCCATTGAAATTTTACCAGCTCTATAACTCGATTCCATACCATTTTTACCTTTCTGTTCAATACCCGTACTGGCTGAGCTTGAAAATCTCCCTCTATTTCTACCTGAATCAGATGCCAATCAATAACATGGTTAGGATCATGTACATATTTCTTTAGTAAAGATACATGAAATACATTATTCACATTCATGGAAGCAGACAATGCAAGCATGTATGCAACTGGACCTATTCTATCCAATATTTCAAATGGACCACAGGATCTGGCTACCAACTTTGTACAACTACCCAATTTCAAGGAGATTTTCTTGGGCTTCACTTTCAAAAGTTATTTCTCCCCTACTTTGAATTCTCTAGCCGTCCTATTCTTGTTGGCATAAACTTTCTTTATATCCTGAGTTGCCTTTAAGTTCTGCTTGATCTTAACCACCTAGTCTTCCATGTCCTTGAGAAACTCCGACCCAAGTACCACTCTATCTGTTGGGTTGTCCCAACTTAGTGGAGTATTTCATTTCCTACCATACAAGGCTTCGAATGGGCTCATTCTAAATGAATATTGATACCCATTATTATATGAAAACTCAACCAAGTGTAAGTAATATTCCCACTTAGATGTCTTATCCATCACATACATTCTCAACATGTCTTCAATTATTCAATTGACTCTCTCTTTCTTCCCATGTTTGTGGGGATGATATGCTATGATAAATTTTAGATTTGTGCCAAATCCTTAAAACAATCCCCTCCAAAAATTGGAGGTAAAATTTGTATCTTTGTCCGAGACAATTGTCCTAGGTATCCCATGAAACCTAGCAATTTCCTTCATGAAAATTTCTGCAATATTCATTGTTGTATGCATTGTCTTTACGGGAACAAAATGAGAGGCCTTTGTTAATTTTTCAACCACCACCATGATTGAATCATGTTGCTTATTTTTTTTGGGTAGTCCTGTGATGAAATCCACGGTGACCACTTCCCATTTCTTCTCTGGAATTGGCAGTGGCTGCAGCAAACCCGCTGGGTGCCTATGCCTAGCCTTCACCTTCTGACATTCCATACATCGAGCGATGTAATCAACAACATCCTTCTTCATTCCCGGCCAAAAGAATTGGCTTCTTACTACCGTAATTGTTTTTTGGTAACCTGGATGTCCAACATAAGGAACACCATGCATTTCCTTTAGTACCACATTCCTCAGTTCTCTAAAACTAGGAGCATAGATTCTGTTTTTATGCATGAGTAATCCGTCTTCCTTTATCTCATAGTCCTTTATTTTCTGCTGCACATCTCCTTGCTGTAAGTTTTCCTTTACCTATAGGTAATTATAATCTGTAACAAGACCATCTAAAATTCTTCTCTTCAAGTCTGACTAATGCATACTGACAACAGTAGCATGCATGAGATGCACTCTCCTACTAAGTGCATCGACACATTTATTCTCCTTCCCCTTGATATGCTTGACATCGAAGTCATACTCACTTAAAAATTCCAGCCATCTTGTTTTCCTGGCATTCAAGGTCGACTGTTCAAAAAGATACTTCAGGCCAATGTGGTCTGTCCTTAATTCAAATTTATTCCCCATGAGATAATGCCTCCACATCCTCAATTTGTGAACAATGGCAGCAAGTTCCAAGTCGTGGGTGGCATAGTTCCTCTCATGTTCCTTAAGCTTTATGGACTCATATCCAATGACATGTTCATTTTGAGTGAGGACTCCCCCAAGTCCTTCCTTACAAGTGTCTGTACATACCACAAAACTTTCATTTGGGTTAGCAATTTTTAACACAGGTGCACTAGTAAGTAATTCCTTCAATAGATTAAAATTCTTTTCACACTTGAGTGTCCATTCAAATTTAGTTCCCTTCTTTTGCAAATAAGTGATAGGATGCAAAATCTTAGAGAAACCTACTATGAACCTTCTATAGTAGCTAGCTAATCACATAAAATATCTGACGCCTGACACATTTCTGGGTGTTGGCCATTCTCTAATGGCTTTGATATTCTTTGGATCTACTGCTATGCCCTGCTCTTAAATAATGTGTCCCGAGTAATGCATCTGTTGTTGATAGAAAGAATATTTACTCAACTTGGCATACAACGGGTGTTCTCTCAACACTTGCAATACCAATATTAAGTGATGTTCATGCTCGTCTCCAGACTTAAAATATATAATTATGTCATCCATGAATACTATGACAAACTTGTCCAAATAATTTATGAATATGCCATTCATTAAGCACATGAAGACAACTGGTGCATTGGTCAGTCCAAATGGCACCACTACGAATTCATAATGCCTGTGCCTAGTCCTAAAGGCTGTCTTATGAATGCCTTCTTCCTTGATTTTTACCTGATGGTATCTTGCCCTGGGGTCAATCTTTGAAAACATATTTTCTCCTCTTAATTGATCAAAGAGGTCATCAATTTGGGGTAGAGGATACTTGTTCTTTATAATGTACTTGTTCATCTGTCGGAAGTCAATACATAGCCTTAAGGTTCCATCCTTCTTTTTGAAAAAAAGTACTGGTGCTCCCTAAGGTGAAACACTTGGATGTATGTACCCTTTCTTCACCAATTCCTCCAATTGCATTTGTAATTATTTTAACTCTGGTGTGCTCATTCTGTAAGGTGTGTTTGACACCAGGGATGCTCCTACCACTAAGTCAATTGATAAATCTATCTCCCTTCTTGGTGGAAATCCGAGTATTTCTTGGAATACATCTTCAAATTCCTACAACACTGAGAAAGCTTCGAGGCTTGGCCCCTTTGTATTATCTGTCTCTTCCACATGAGCTGCATATAATTGAAATCCTTTCCTAAAACATATTTTTAGCTGTAAGGCTGAAATCTCCCTTATAGAGATGGGTCTTGGAACTCCTTTCACAGTGCTTTGCTTTCCATTACCACCAAGACATGTAAATGTCTTGTTATGACAATCTAGGACAACATGATGCTTGTCCAACCAATCCATCACAATCAGAACATCATAAAACCCCAATGGTATGATATTTATATCAGTACTAGTATTCATGTCATTAATCCTTATGGAACAACTTCTGACCATATCATGGATTCTTCTTTTGGTTCCAGTGGCTAACTGAACCAAACTTGCTTTTCCAAGTTTACTTTTATCCAAATGTAATCTATCCACTATCTTAGGATCAATGAAGAAATGAATTTCTCCTGAATCAATGAAAATAGAAATAGGTTGATTTATGATCTTACCTTCCACCTCGATCATATTGGATTGGTACTCTATTTGTCGATCATTTAAAGCTGCATAGATTCTTCCCATATCTTTGACTGTCGTAGCCTCTTGGATGTTGTGTTGATCTGGATTATTTTCGACGCGAAATGAGATTGGATATATAATAAAGAAATGCACAGAGATATCGCAAATATTCAATAATATAACAGAAATGTATCAGAGATGCAACCATAAACACAAATATACAGTAATAAACAATTTCTGTTAATGAAAGAAATGTATAGAGACTGTAAAAATACAGAGTGAAAGACTCGCTAGAATGGTGGCAGCTTATCTCTGAGAAGAGATGTGACGGCTACTCGCATTCGCTAGAAGATGATTACAATGAGTCTATGAAGGCCTTTTTACACTAAATGGGAATGCCAAAAGTCCTAGACATCCAAAATCCTAACCTTAGGAGATGAAGCGCCAAAATTCATGTGGGCCTCGTTTGGGTAAGTTAGTACATCAACTTCCCGGGGTCGTAACTTTTGCATACGATCTCCGTTTTAGGAATATGATAGCTCGTTGGAAAGGTATCGTCGATGAGATTCATTTTGGGGGATCAATCATTCCTTCAACTGTAATTTATAACCTCGATCTTGAAAAAACTTCATTTAGGCCCTCAAAATGGCCCCGGAAGTTAAAACCTGCTAAAAATTGTAAATTGCCAAAATTGCCAGAAAGTTGTTTTGAGCCAGTTGGAAAAGGTGGGTGGCCACCGATATCCACCTAGATCAATCCTCACTCCTTAGGAAGCAATGGTATCCATTGCGTTGAGTTCCCAGGGGATAAGGAAAAACGTTTGTTGAATCTGCATCTTGGTGAGCTGCTTGTCTTGTTGGAGACGTTGCGCTGCTCAATTTGTGGAAGTCTATCATGAACCTGTTGAGGTTGAGGTTGTTCAACAAGTCGAGATACATGAGAGGATGGTGTGCAGAAAGAATATTTGTGCTTTGTTGCAACCTTTTAGACCTACTTCTGTTGGATTGAAGGTGCTTGGGGCAAGGCTGTAGTGGTTGCAGTGTCCTTTTGTTCTCCTTTTAAACAGATTGTGAAGAAGCTGAATTTTGCAGTATGAGATACTACCTTGTGACACTTTTTAGGTGGAACAATAGTCGCAATTACCTCTGGTATTCTGTAGATATGACCCCCCAAAGTAACAATGACACTACGGGGTCGAGACTCACAAACAACATGGCATCTCCACATATATGGTTGGCCCAAGAGCACATCACAGACATCCAGTGGGGAAACATCACATAATGCATCATCCTTGAAGGGTTGGATGCCGTATGATAATCGACACTATTGGCTGACATGAAGATCTCGTTCTTGGTGAAGCCACCCAATGTTATATGGATGCGGTTGTGGTGTTGTCGACAATCCCAACTGTTTGACGACCTCTGCTGAGATGAGGTTCTTCTGTCTTCTGCTATCAATAATAAAATGCAGAGGGGTCCCATTCACCCACATCTGTGAATGAAAAAGGTGCTCCCCCTCTTCAGGATTTGTTGGTTCTTCTGGTTGAATTGCTGTGGTAGCGACAATAACAGTGGGGTCAACGTCAATGATCTGTCCTTTACCATTATTTTCATAATCATATTCTAAATCAAGGTTTGGCTCTTTGTATTTGATCTCGCCCACTAATGACTATTTTGAGTGACATTCATTAGTGTTTTGCTAGGGGATTTTGTGGAACTCGCACCATTTTCTGGTGTCCTTCTTTGTCTTTCCATGACCCTTCTTTTCCTGTGTCTTGGACTAGTTTTCGAGAAATTATTTGTTAGGGCCATCTTTGTCATACTTTGGTTGTTGCGGATTTGTAGACCCGAACTCCCATTTGTTCCGGTGCTTAAATTTATATTCAATTTTAACAACATATCGATAAGAAACACCGAATGATGAGATGTCCATAAAATACATTTAAGTCTGGATGTATCTGTGTAGAGCCCCACTGTATTTCAGAACGAAAGGTCGCTCGGAGTGTTTGATACCCAACTTGGTGCGCAAGGTATGGAAGGTATTGGTGAACTCCGAAACTGCTTGGCCCCTCTCTTTCCGCAGTGTGGTCCATCTCATGTACTGGTCCTCTTAGTTGCCAACAGGGTAATACTGTTCCTTTACCGCATCCACAAAAAAATCCCAAGTGGGATCGGCCCCATATATTCCAGACTTCTCTGTGGAAATTTTCTCCCAGTAAGTTTCCCACCAATGTTTGACATGAGGGAGAACTTTAAAGAGTGCGAAGGTGATCTTTTCTTTGTCGGAAAAATTGTGAACAGAGAAATAACCTTCTAGCAGAGTTAACCATTTTTCTAGGGATTTTGCATCTATCTGTCCTTCAAATACAGGAATATCAAAGTTAAATTATACCTTGAAAGGCGAGGTGCCTCCAAAGTGGCCACTTGATGAAGATGCGCCTGATGCTATCGGTAGGTGTTGAAGGATGTGGGAAAAATTCTCCATCATTTTGTCCCTCTGTCGCGTGAGAGCTTTCTCAAGCAACAGATTGATAGGATCGTTTGCTCCATTGTTTTTCTTTTCTTTTGCCATTGAGGGTTTCTTGGGTGTGAGAGAGCGATTGTCTTCAAGAGAGACAAGCTCAAAACCCAACTTTATATACTCGGACCTCATCGGGGACATGCACTGAAAAAATGATCAAGAGCAGCTTGCTCTGATACCACTGATCTGGATTATTTTCGGCATGAAATGAGATCAGAGATATAATAAAGAAATGCACAGAGATATCGCAGATATTCAATAATATAACATAAATGTATTAGAGATGCAACCATAAACACAAATATACAGTAATACATGATTTCTATTAATGAAATAAATGTACAGAGACTGTAAAAATACAGAGTGAAAGACTCGCTAGAATGGTGGCAGATTATCTCTGAGAAGAGATGTGACGGCTACTCGCATTCGCTAGAAGATGATTACAATGAGGCTCTGAAGGCCTTTTTACAATAAACGAGAATGCCAAAATTCCTAGACATCCAAAAACCTAACCCTAGGAGATGAAGCGCCAAAAGTCATGTGGGCCTCGTTTGGGTAAGTTAGTACATCAACTTCCCGGGGTCGTAACTTTTGCATACGATCTCTGTTTAGGGCGCACGATAGCTCGTTGGAAAGATCTATCCGAGGCCTACAACGCTAGAGACAAAATAACATCATAGATGTTATGTTGTGAGAGAAACATACCCAAAAAAACATCATTTAGGGCCTCAAAATGGCCCCGAAAGTTCAGGACCCAAAAAAACTGCTAAAAATAGTAAATTGCCAAAATTGCCAAAAAGCCATTTTGAGCCATTTAGAAAAGGTGGGTGGCCACCGATATCCACCTGGATCAATCCTCCCTCCTTAGGAAGCAATGGTCTCCATTGCACTGAGTTCCCAGGGGAGAGGAAAAAACCTTTTTTGAATCTGCATCTTGGTGAGTTGCTTGTCTTGCTGGAGACGTCGCACTGCTTAGTTTGTGGAAATCTATCACGAAACTGTTGCGGTTGAGGCTTCTCAACAAGTTGAGATACATGAGAGGATGATGTGCAGAAGGAATCTTTGCACTTTGCTGCAGCCTTGTCGACCTGCTTCTGTTGGATAGAAGGTGCTCGGGGCAAGGCTGTAGTGGTTACAGTGT
>SNQJ01S0187484.1:0-18462 GCA_010110895.2 Picea sitchensis | reverse complement strand
CGGTTTTTAAAATAAACATTCAAATCATGAAGATAAACTTGGATAATCTTACCATTTAGATTGTCAAAAGCTATCTGCATAGCTCTTTTAAAGGTGGCACCTGCATTAGATAAGACAAAAGGCATGCGCTCATAAGAAAATGTGCCTCAACATGTGGTAAATGTGGTTTTATAGCTATCCATCCTTATTACCTTGACTTGATTATACCCAGAGAAACCATCAAGTAAGGACAACATTTGAGACCCTGCAAATTGTTGCAGAATCATTTCCATATTGGGAAGTGGAAAATGTTCTTTGAAACTTGCTCTATTCAATGCACGAAAATCGACACATAATCTGATTTGGATGGTAGTTTTCTAAACAAGGACCATATTTGAAACCCAATCAGAATACTTAACTGGAAATATTATATCAGCTTTCAACAATTTTTCCGATTCTTTCCTAACATTGGCTTCGAGTGTAGAGTTAATAGGTCTTTGTCTTTGCCTAACTGCATTTACCCCTTCTTTAATAGGAATGGCATGTTGTATGAGAGTAGGATCAAAACCATGAAGATCCTCGTATGACCAGGCAAAAGCATCTTGAAATTGATGGAGTAATTATGTGAATTTCACTTTCTCTTCAACAAAACATTGGGCACCTAATTTAATGATCTTTGGAGATTCAGATGTCTCAATATTCAAGGAAATGGTATCATCAGCTTTCCTTTTTGACTCCTCTTCCTTCTGTGTTTCTTTGTTTCCTACATCACTTGACGAAAATGAACTTTCAAGAGGATTCAAGCCTTTAGGAAATTTTTCATCTTCAACCGAGATAATTTCTTTGGGATTAAACTGTTCATTTTGTATGAAAGCGCAAATGCCTTCATCACTCGAGAAAACCTGCCATGTGTTGAGGAAAATATATGAAATAATATTACTCAAGCATTTTCATATCTTTCTTGGCTAAGGAAAGATAGATGGGAATATCACCCTATGTTTATAGCCTCAAAATTCGCTTCCTAATCCACAAGTGTTAGTTACAAGGGATTAGGATGATTTTTAAAAATAGAAGATTGTTGTAAAATTCAACATTTTTATATAATTTTTTGAATATAACAGATGAAAAAGTAAATGTGGAGACAAAATAAAAAATACCAAGTCACATATTAACACAGATGAGGCAGAATAACAATCGCTTATTTCATTCCAAGAAATCAAAAGAATCGTTCTCTTTACAAAAATCCCTGAGGGAGTTTGGACCAAAGTCAAACTTAGATGTCCTCGATGAAAACCATACAAAAGGACTTCTGACAGAAAGTAAAAAACTGAACTTTAAAAGCTGGATCAACTTGCCATAGATTGCTTCCCACTCGACTTTGCACAATATCCTTTATCAGTCATGGAATTTAATTCATAAACAAAAAAGTCTACACAGACTATCAAAGATAGATCAACACCTTTGAAAACAAGTGTCTGAATGATGTAATTCAACATTGAATCTCGTTGTCTACAATAGGACCCTACTGTCATAAAATAGAATTAGGCTTTTAATGAATTGAAGAATGAATGAAAAATGAACTATCTCAATAAAACTAAAGAGAAAACCTTAGTATGGTTTCTCCTTCTATTCTCCCCTTGTTCTTTCTCCTCATTTTGCTTTTATGCATCCCAAATTAGTTGAAGTATTTCAACCACTTCTTTTAGTTAAGTTAGCTAAAACTCAACTAACTTTTAGTTAGGGTAAGAATTAATATAATAATAATAAGGGTCTTTTAATAAATAATAACTAGTAGGTGGGACCCCTTGTGACTCCCTTTAGTTTCTTAACAAAAATAAACATAACTAGTCAATCAATCAAACACATCCCTCCTTGTGGCTCCCATACTCATTCTCATAATTTGAAAATTAAATATCAATGATATTTTAAACCATATCCAAACATATAATATCCAAAATATCCAAAAATAATATGCTGTCCAAAACTTTAGCAGTCAACTGTTCTCAACAAATCAATAAAAAAATGTACTCAAAAACCATATTTTCCACTTTGGGAGGCAATTTTCCCTTTGTTGCTGATGTCTCCCTTTGACTTTCCTGAATTATACTTAGGCTGTGTAGAGCCTTGAGGCTTGATCTCACTCATGACATGAGAACAATCATCTCTCAAGTGCATGCAGGATGAAACAAATTTGGTTGAATCACTTGAGGGAGAGGAGGGGGCAGGTAGAGACAAATTTGTCTAGCCACGATGTTGGGAGACTGCTGGGTGAACAATATCCTACCATCCTTCATTCTCAAGAACTTTAGGTTGCAATGAAACATGAGGGGGGACATGGATACTAGGGACATGATGGGGTTGGAAGGGAGACCTTTCTGGTCTAGGTTGGACTACCCCTTGTCCAATCCAATTGAAAAATACAACTTGGAAGAGCTGGTTTAACTCTTGTGGATCTGCATCAAAATGTATCGAGAATCTTGGCCTTCTAGGCCCTCTATTCCAATTCCCTCTGCCCCTGTTATTTCAGCCATGGATTCCTCTGCTGAAGAAGCTCATCCTACATGTAGCATTTATTAGCAACTAGCTTCTTAAACAAACCATACATGAAATATCTTAATATGAAACAGAGTTTGGCTCAACAATCACATAAGACTCATGCAATGCAATCCATAAAATTCATTTAACAATTGTGAATGAGCAAGGAATGAATAAGGTTTCTGGGATATATGAGGGGGTTGTATTGGGCGGAAAAGCTATAAAATGAAAGGGAGTAAGAATATGATTACTGCTCAACAAATCATTAAAAAATCGACTGTGTTACAATAACAAAATCATATCAGGTGTGATCCATCTCTGTGTTATTTCTTAATCACTATAATACAAAGTTTTTAATTTAATTTTAAGAACAAGGCATGCGAAGTGAATCTGGGATTGTGAGGGGATTCTTAATGAGAGAAAACATGAGAAAATGACAGGGGATTTAATGGACACTGTTCATAAAACAAATTAGATAATCAATAATCATAACTCTGTATTAAAATCAATCCAAAAATCACCAACATTCACTGGTCCTCGATTGTATACAAAACTGTTTGTTGTTCAATAATCAAATTTCCCATCATTCCTCAATTCATAACAATATGTGCAATCATAACCTATAATTTTTTTTTCCGTTCAACAATACTGTTTAACAAAACACTGATCCCTTTTTTTTTTTTTTAAATAATCAAAACCTACACAACAATATGCTCAACATCTATCCCTGATAGTCCATAATGCACCACGATAACCATCAACATCCACTATTTAGCAATCAACAATCGAGCCCAATTAAAAAGCACACAAATCTCTTTTCAAAACGTGAACAAACTTCAAAGCATGCCCGATTATACACAAGTCTTCATCATATCAATCAAAAAATCTTAAAATGAAACAACAGTCAACCAAAACATAAACCCCAAGCCTTATCTCTGTGGGTATAACTTCCTTTTAAAACAATTGGTAATCTATACAATGGTTCCAATATAATATATGAAGCGAACAAAACCAAACTACATGTAGGCACCATTTTTAAACTTGCCACAACCCTGATCGGGCTTAGAAAAAACCACACAGGTGTTTTCATATGCAATCAATACCACACCGGATAAAACACAGTGAGTGAAACTATAACGAAAGGAAGACAACCCTCGACTGTATACAACCGCTCGTTTCATTCTTATTCAAACAATTTTACCATACAAGGGCGAGACAGAGACTCGACGAGAGAGCATGTGTTTCAAAGACCTTCATAACCATTTCACTGATAACCAATACTTGACAACCCCAGAAGGTTCCCATGGAGAGAAAGGACAATTTGAGTCCAGATCGAGCTTTGTCAAAATCAAATGTAGAGAGGCAACACGAGCTCACTCATCTTTTAAATAAAAGCCTAGAGAGTCGACGATCTTCTGAGACTTATATCAACCACAGGAAAAAATACATTTCGAACAAGAAACAACAATGAGTGATACAATATTTACTTATCACTCCAAGTCTCGCCAATGGAACCAATATTTAACACCCAAGGAAATCAAAGATAGTAAGAGCAAAATAACCTAGTGCACACAGTGCGTTTAACACTTGCATAGAAGGGGCGAGGGTTAATTTAACAGTGGAGGTTATAAAAAAAAACATAGAGATATAAGATATTGTCCCAACCCTTAAGAGCCGAATAACTTGAAAAAAACACCATTGAGGACACACACGTCCTTTTGGATAGAACGCCAAGATACAACCTGTATCAATCCAATACCCACACAAGCCTGTATTATTGTTCAGGGCCAACCAAGACTGGATATTGGGACACTTCATGGAAAAGATAATAAGAATGGGCCATCAACCATGACTTGAGGTTTGAAGAAAAGAACACAATGAATATTGGAAATTTATTTGTGACTGGGTAAGGGTTACCACCACAACTGAGAGGAAACGAGTTAATTGACACGGATACACAAAACCAAAACCCTCAAACATCAACCAGAGCCATATTGCACCACCGCTACTTATTATTCCATAGAGACCCATCATGAGACTACATTGACCAAGCAAAATAGCCAATGCGCAACTTAAAAATACCCATTCCTTTGATTATAATTGCCAACAATTTACAATCATTAGAGAGAGCCATACCACACAGTTAAACACAGTAAAAAATCTCAAGAACACACAGAATCCAAGCATTACTAAGCCATCATTTGGTTCATACAATAGAGAATACATCATGGATGGAGAGAAAAGAACCATACCTGTGGGAAAAACGCTTAAATAGCGGGTTGGCCGAGCCTCCCTTCCAAAAACCTAAAAACGTGGAGCTTCACAACCAACAGAGCGAAATTGTAACAATGGAGCAATGCTAGGGTGATGGGTGATAGGGAAAGTATGGAGGGACGTGCAATAAATGCACGTCACTTCCATCACCTGGCCCCATTCATTTCAAAGTACAAGACAACCAAATAAACATAACATTCACCAATAATCAAACCATATAACCAATGTGTATTCAATGCCAAACCATTGTGATATCTGAGATGATATCCATTGCATAGTGCGCCACCCAATACAATTTACACGTTAACCCTTTCCATAACTTCAAGAAATGATACATATTAACAATGCTATGTGTGCCTCCATTCAAATCTAATTAAATTCACATAGTCCATTAACCAACAAATAACATAATAGTTAGGACTAACACTAGTATCCCTTAACTTCATTTGAAACTTGCATGTAATCCCTTTACATAGTTCCTTTCCCTTTGCCATACTTTAGAACCTTTTTATAGTTTTTTTCTTTGTTTTGACCATGCTACCATTAAATTATCCCTTGCATAAATGTGGCTAAGTAATCAACATAAGAATTAGTAACAAAGTTGTAACAACATTATCCTCATAACCATAAAACTATTTTGTGTCTCAAAAATCATTCCACAATAATGCATTATCCACCTATCATCACGCCAAATGAAACCAATACTGTATCGTCAAAAATGTAGGACTGTGTAGGAAACATCCAAAAAAACAACAAAACATGTGTAATATTTCTATCCTTGCACCTATAGTCTACAAGGGGGTCCCACCTACTAGTATTATATTATTAGCATAGTTAAATAATATCTCTTTAGCAATACTTTGTGGGCAGAATTCATCGTTACGATTTTAATCGTCAACAAACTGGCGACTCCACAGGGAAATCTGTTTCCAATAGATTAAGAACTCAGAATGGTTGGTTTCGAAGACCAAGTAACATCAGATCAAGAAGATATAAACCAAAATGATTATGCAACAAGGGGGAAGTGAGCGGATTTAAGGGTAAAATGACCGGGAATTTGGGAATAACTCATGGAAAATGTTAAGTATGAGGAGGTTTATGCTTGTAAGCATAATCATTCAACTAAAAAATGTTCTTGACTTCAAGGAGAAAATTTTTCTGAACTTGCTCTTTTGAATCTTGAAATGGATGAAGAAAAGGAAAGCAGAAGAGGGATAAAACCAACTATCTCATAAAACAACAGTGGAAGAAGATAACAATTTCAATGATGCCTTCAAGGGGAACATCATGACAGGTGTGTAATATCGTTTGTTATTGATTAACAATACTTTGCAGAAGCATTGCTATGGAAAAATTGATCCAACATTTTATTTTGACAAGAAATGAAGTCAAAAAGAACAAAAAGCAAGAAGTGTCATAGCAGAAACGAAACAACGAAATTGAAATAAACAGAAATGAATGACATAAAATGAAATAGTAGAAATGAAAAACTAGAAATGTAAAAGCAGAAATGAAAAACTACTATAATATAGAAAAATTCCAAACAACGTTAAACTCTTCAAGTTGGTTCCATGTAATGTTTTAAGTGGGAACGGTTAGTGCTGTAGGAAAGCAATCACTCTTGTAAGTCCTTTAGAATATAAGAATTTGCACCTAGGACAAAAGAAATCTTAAAAGGACCCAACCATAATTTTTGAAACTTTGAATGCCTTCCTCTATCAACATGAGCTGAATCCCACAACAATACCTTTTCACTGACTTTAAATTTGATAGATTTGACACTCTTGTTGAAATATTTTTTAACAGTCTGCTGTCTTCTCCTTATATTATCCAAGGCAAACGTACCTTGCTCCTCTAAAGCCAAAAGTGCATTCATTCTTTGAGAAACATTAGAAGAATTTAATTCTCCGACCTGTTGCATTAACCTTAAGGAGGAAAGTTCTAGCTTAGTAGGCATAATGGCCTCTTGACCACAAACAAGCTAGAAAGGAGTGCAACCAGTGCTCACCTTGGTGGTAGTTTGATCTGCCCAAAGGACGTAAGTGAGGAAAGTGTGCCATTGACAAGGCTTATCTTCAATGAGCCTTTTGATAATTCTTTCCAGATTCTTATTGGTAGACTTGGCTTGCCCATTTCCTTGGGGATAATAAGTTGATGAGGTAAAATGTTTAACCCCCAACTTAGCTAAAAATTGGGTCAACTTAGTAGAAATAAAAGCAGGACCATTGTCTGTAATAAGTTCCAAAGAAATACCAAATCTGGAAAAAAATATTATTTTCAAGGAAAGAAATCACCTGCTCATCCTGCAAATGTTTAAGCGGGACAACTTCAGTCCATTTCATAAAATAGTCTATGTCTGTCAAGATAAATACTTTTCCTGTTGAAGATGGAGGATTAATAGGACCAATAAAGTCCAAACCCCATTTTGAAAAAGGAAAGTCTGGGAGGACAGGTTGTAAAGGCATGGCTAAAAGGCATTCTTTCCCAACAAATTTCTGGCACTTGTCACAAGATATCGAAAAAACATAAGAATCAGGAAAGATTGAAGGCCAATAGTATCCCTTTCTGATAATATTAAAAGCAATGGTTTTAGAAAAAAAATGACCTCCTACATGAATAACATAATTTGAAGAAGCATGAGTTTCTTGCAACAATTTCTATGCTTCCTCATTGTTTACACAGCGAAGCAACATACCATCGACATATCTTCTAAACAAGAAGTCTCCTATAATGACGTATCTAGCAGATTCAAGGCAAATCCTTCTTCTTTGATGTGTGTCTAAGTTATCTGGATATCTTTGATTTTGCAAATAATAAACCAAATTTTTATACCAAGGATGTTCAGACACGGGAAGGATTTGATTATCAATGTAGAACAATGTTTATAGAGAGCTATCATGTTCATCAATTTCTTCACTAGTTTCAACATGCTGAGCTAAGTGAAGGGATAAGTCATGTCCCTTGATGGTGTTAGAAGTCACGATAGTTAAATCATGCTCCTGGATCTTGGCAAGCCAATGTGCAAGCTTCCTTGAAAGATAAGTCTGTGAGAGCAAAAACTTGACAGTGGGTAAAGGGACTTTTACCAATGTGTGCTTACCTAAGATGGAGTGGTGAAATTTTTCAACAACTTTAACAAGAGCGAAAGCATGCTTTTCAATAAAAGAATATATAACTCATCATTAGACAAGCTTTGACTCATGTAAGCCACTGGTTTTTCATAACCTTGGTCATCACATTGCATGAGGATAGAAGAAACTGCTTCCTCTATGGCATTAGTATATATCATAAATTCTTTCTCAAAATCCAGCTTCACCAAAACTGGTGCGAAACTGATTTCTTTCTTGATCCCTACAAAAGAATTTTCAACATCATCTATCCAAGAAAAGGAACGATCTTGCTTAAGTAGAATATGAATTGGCTTGACCATTACAACAAAATCAGAAACAAACCTATGGACAAAGTTAATAACACCCATGAAAGCTTGAACCTCCTTCTTGGAAGTGGGAGCATGCAAATTTAGTATGGCAACAATCCTTTAAGGATCAATGCTTATTCCCAAATCAAAGACAATGTGTCCAAGGAGCTTGCCCTTGGTAACGTCAAAAATAGACTTAGAAGGATTTAGATAAATGCCAAATTTCCTGTATCGCATGAGAACTCTTTTAAGATGACCAAAATGATCTGATCGATTTCTAGAATACACAGTTAAGTCATCAAGATAGATCTGAATAATCTTGCCGATCAAATCGTCAAAATCTATTTTCATATCTCTTTGAAAAGTGGCACCTGCATTAGATAATCCAAAAGGAATACACTCATAAGAAAAAGTGCCCCAATGAGTAACAAAAGTGGTTTTATATTTGTCTTCCCTTTTTACCTTGATTTGATTGTAACCGGAAAAACCGTCAAGTAAGGACATCATCTGTGACCTTGCAACTTGCTGCAAAATTATTTCCATATTAGGGAGAGGAAAGTTATGTTTTATACTAGCCCTATTTAATGCACGAAAATCTACGCATAATCTTATTTGACCAGCTTTTTTCCGAACGGGAACCAAATTGGAAACCCACTCAGAATACTTAACCGGGAAAATGATCCCAACCTTCAAGAGTTTTTCCAACTCCTTCCGAATAGTTTCTTCCAGTGCAGGGTTAATGGGTCTTTGTTTTTTCCTAATTGGTTTTATGCCCTCCTTGATAGGAATGACATGCCATATAAGAGAAGGATCAAAACCACAAATATCCTCATAAGACCAAGCAAAAACATCTTGAAATTCACCAAGAAGCTTAGCAAACCTTAATTTTTCTTTGTTAGAACATTGGGCATCTATTTTAACATTCTTTGGAGACTTGGGTGTTCCATTGTTCAAGGAAATGGTTTCACCCACTTTCCTTTTTGAATCCTCTTCTTTATGTTTTTCTTTGTTGCCTACATCACTCGATGAAAATGAACTTTCCAGAGGAGTCAAGCCTTTAAGAATTTTGTTATCTTCCATCGATATAATTTCCTTAGGCTTATAAGGTTCATTTTGAATGAAAGCACATATGATTTCATCACTAGAAAAGACCTGCCATGAATCTATGTTGTCAGGGATGTACAGATGATAGAGAGATTGAAAGGTACAATCAGGGCTTTGTGGCAGAAGTTGTCGAGTAGGAGAGGTTGCAAAAACAGCTAACCTGTCAGCCATTAAGTTCAATTCCCTTTTAACATGAGTGATGTTGAAATATAATAAGTTCGAGATAAGTGCCCAAACAGTTTGGGTGTAACGTTTCATTAACTTGTTTCTAGAAGAGTATATCTTACATACAAGGTTTACAACAAGTTCAGAATCCCCTAAAACTGTAAGGTGACCACAACCTAGATTATAGGCATTTTCAATTTCTAGCAGTAACACTTCAAATTTAGTGACATTGTTTGTGCAAGCAAACTCTAACCTATAGGAAAAGTTATGAATCTTACCCACGTGAGAGTAAAATATAATGCCAACACCGTTTCCTTCATTGGAGAATGAACCATTGAAGTGCATATGCCATATCCCATCCTCTAAGTCGATTTGTTCCAAGGTAGTGTTGTCCTCATTTGCAAAGATGGAATACACTCCTAGGTCCTTGATATAATTCACATTAGGCTGTGGGACACTTTCTATGTAAGGTGAAATTCTCCCCTCTCTTAGGACTATGATGTTTTTACCATTCCAAGGAATGGATAAGAGTGTTCCGTCGAGTGAGAGGTATCCACCTATCAAATCTTTCCAATCCCTTCCTAAGATGACCAAGTAATTACTCACTGGCATATCTATTACCTGAATATTAAGGGTTGTCCTTATTTCAGGATGCACGCACAAAACCAAGGTCACATCCTTGATTTCACCTATGGTCGTTTGTTGTAAAATATTATAGGAGAGCATGCTTCTGACATTTTCATTTGTACAAGTCTAGCTCTTCCATAATAATTTTCGACATTACACTTGGGCTCGAACCACCGTCTATGAGGCAACAATGGGAAATCTTATCCATAATCTTTACAAAAATATAAAACAGGTTTTTTTTTACAGGGTGTCTAAATTTATGTACACCTACTTTATTTACAGATGAATCCTCTTCATCTACCTCTTCAGAGAGGTTGGATACAATGGAATCTTTTCCTTCCATGAAATTTTTTAGATTCTTCTGTTGTTCAGGGACGACAACCATGTCTAGGAGGGTAGCATCTGCTTTGATGTTGGCCAACTGATTTAGAATGTTGTATTTGGAAGAGGGAAGAGGGGAGGTAGTTCCTTGACTGTCAGGATCCTTAGGAACTTGAACAGTAGAAACTGGTGAAGATGAGCTTGGGCTAGAAGAAGTGCGGGGAGGATCATATTTTATTTTTGGAGCATAGGATTTATTCCTAGTATTTATGATCATGATGTCCTCTGGCTCGGAAAAGTCTAGGAAAACAATAGTAGTTTCAGGTCTCTTACCAAAGATTTTATCTCTGGAACTCTTCTTTATTTCACATGTACTTTCCTCATGGCGTTCCTCACAAAATTTACACCAACTACGAGGCATGATAGCTTTAGGCTGAAAATTATTTTCATTTGGATTTCTAAAGGGGGGTGCAGAATAAAATGAAGCTCTATGAGTAAGATAGGGGACATTTCCTTTCCGCTCATACGCTATCATTCGATTATTCATGTCTTGTACGAGATGTAAGAGGGTGAACATGTCTGTCTGTTTAATTGAGTCTCCCCCAGGAAGACCTGTTCTTTCAAGATGTACTTCATACTCTAAACAAGTGTGCAGAGCATAACCAAGGTTATCAATGGAACTTTCCTCAAGCCTATGGCGATATGGGGAAGGTAATGCATTATAATAATGCATGAAATCACCTTGGTTCTGAGGGCGAATGAGTTCAAGGATTTGTTTGTACAATTTTGTGAAACACAAGTTGAAGGACTTGATAGTCTCACCATCCTTATAATCGATGCTATTGTACTCCCGTAACTGCTTGGCTGGGATCTTGGATTGCCCATAGGAATATTTGAACCAATAGACTAACTCCTCCCAAGTAGATAAAATATTAGGAGGGAGATCAAAGAAATCGGCCACAACCTTCCCTTCAAGGGAATTCACAAATAAGCGCATACAAGTATCGTTTTCATTGGCTCCTATGTTGTGATAGGCATTAGAAAATTCCACCAAGTGTTCATTCGTAGTGATATCGTTATTCCCTGAAAACCTAGGGAGATGCTCTTTGAATTTAGGAAGTGGACAAGTAGGAGGTGTTAGGTTAAGAGGGGAGGAAACATGCCACGGGGTAGTTGTAGCATCTTCTTCAAACTGAAAAAGCCCATACTTTTTAATGACTTTGGCGGGGTTTATAGTAGATTGGAGAGGGACTTGGTGACTATATAACCTACCAATCACTAACGAGGCTGAATATTGAGATGAAGAAACACCTCTAGTGCCACCACTAGATGCCATCTTGTGAATGATAGGTAAGGGAGAGAAAGACAAACTAGATGAATCAGACAAAGTTCTCCTTAGAGCACTTTGTTGGGTTAACAAAACAATGTTCCTTCTTCCTATTTCAGCAATAGGATTAATTTCCGGTGATAAACCTCTTCTTCTCCTAGAGATACGAGGATCTAAGGACATGCAAAGAATATCAAAATTGTAGGAAAAATAAAGCTATGGCTGATTCCTAGGTTATCTTTCCCTAGATTCCCAACATTCTTGGACACTTATGTCTTGTTCAGATTCCCAACATTCTTGGACACTTATGTCTTGTTCAATTGCTTCCCATGAGTGATTAAGCTCAACCTGGGTATTAGCGGTATCTAAGATGGTATTAAACAAGTTTAAAGTAATGTTGGTCTGATCTTGAAGACCAGGCTCAATATTGGGCTACCTTGCAATAGGTACAATTATTAAGAAATGAAACAGTCAAAGGATCAATATTAGAAATGTAAATATATTCAATGATAATCAAGCATAAAAATCAACCAGAGAGATATGGAAGATCTCCCCAGTATGGTCACCAAGTAAATGTGTAGGAAAAGATATGAAGTAATCTTACTCAAGCATTTTTAGATCTTGCTTGGATAAGGCAAGATAGATAGGAATATCGCCCTATGTTTATAGCCTCAAAATTCACTTCCTAATCCACAAGTATTAGTTACAAGGGCTTAGAATGATTTTTAAAAATAGAAGATTGCTGTAAAATTCAACATTTTTATATAATTTTCTGAATATAACAGATGCAAAAGTAAATGTGGAGACAAAAGAAAAAATACCAAGTCACATATTAACATAGATGAGACAGAATAGAAATCGCTTATTTCATTCCAAGAAATCAAAATAATCGTTCTCTTTACAAAAATCCCTGAGGGAGTTTGGACCAAAGTCCAACTTAGATGTCCTCGATGAAATCCATACAAAAGGAATTCTCACAGAAAGTAAAGAACTGAAATTTAAAAGATGGATCAACTTGCCACAGATTGCTTCCCACTTGACTTTGTACAATATCCTTTATCAGTCATGAAATTTAATTCATATACAAACAAGTTTACACAGACTATCAAAGATAAATCAACACCTATGAAAACAAGTGTCTGAATGATGTAATTTAGCTTTGAATCTTGTTGTCTTCAATAGGACCCTGTTGTCATAAAAGAGAATTAGGATTTTAATGAATTGAAGAATGAATGAAAACTGAACAATCTCAATAAAACTCAAGAGCAAACCTTAGTATTCTTTCTCCTTCTATTCTCCCCTTGTTCTTTCTCCTCATTTTGATTTTATGGATCCCAAATTAGTTGAAGTAGTTCAAATACTTCTTTTAGTTAAGTTAGCTAAAACTCAACTAAATTTTAGTTAGGGGAAGAATTAATATAATAATAATAATAATAAGGGTCTTTTAATAAATAATAACTAGTAGGTGGGACCCCTCGTGACTCCCTTTAGTTTCTTAAAAAAAATAAACATAACTAGTCAATATATCAAACACATCCCTCCTTAGGGCTCTCATAATTTGAAAATTACATATCAATGATATTTTAAACCATATCCAAACATATAATATCCAAAATATCCAAAAATAGTATGTTGTCCAAAACTTCAACAGTCAAATGTTCTCAACAAATCAATAATAAAATGTACTCAAAAACCATATTTTCCACTTTGGGAGGCAATTTTCCCTTTGTTGCTGCTGTCTCCCTTTGACTTTCTTGAATTAGCCTTAGGTTGTGTGGAGCCTTGAGGCTTGATCTCACTAATGACATGAGAACAATCATCTCTCAAGTGCATGCATGATGAAACATATTTGGCTGAATCACTTGAGGGAGAGGAGGGGGCAAGTAGAGACAAATTTGGCTAGCCACGATGTTGGGAGACTGGTGGGTGAATAATCTCCTTCCATCCGTCATTCTCAGGAACTTCAGGTTGCAATGAAACATGAGGGGGGACATGGATACCAGGGACATGTTGGGTTTGGAAGGGAGGCCTTTTTGGTCTAGGTTGGACTACCCCTTGTCCAATCTAATTGAAAAATCTAGCTTGGAAGAGATGGTTTAACTCTTGTGCATCTGCATCAAAATGTATCGAGAATCTTGGCCTTCCAGGCCCTCTGTTCCAATTCCCTTTGCCCCTGTAATTTCGGCCATGGATTCCTCTGTTGAAGAAGCTCATCCTGTTACATGACATCTCTTAATATGAAACAAAGTTTAGCTCAACAATCACATAAGACCCATGCAATCCAATCCATAAAATTCATTTAATAATTGTCAATGAGAAAGGGATGAATAAGGGTTCTGGGATATCTGAGGGGGTTGTATTGAGCATAAAAGTGATAAAATGAAAGGGAGTAAGAACATGATTACTCCTCAATAAATCATTAAATAATCGTCTGTGTTACAATAACAAAATCATATCAGATTTGATTCATCTCTGTGTTAGTTCTTAATCACTGTAAAACAAAGTTTTTAATTTAATTTTAAGAACAGGGCGTGCAAAGTGAATCTGGGATTGTGAGGGGATTCGTAATGAGCAAAAAAGTGAGAAAATGACAGGGGATTTAATGGATACTGTTCATAAAACAAATTAAATAATCAATAATCATAACTCTGTATTAAAATCAATCCAAAAAGAACCAAAATTCACTGTTCCTTGATTATATACAACGCTGCTTGTTATTTCAATAATCAAATTTCCCAGCATTCATCAATTCATAACAGTCTATGCAATCATATCCTATAATTTTTTTTTCCA
Source organism: Picea sitchensis (assembly GCA_010110895.2). Taxonomy (NCBI): domain Eukaryota; kingdom Viridiplantae; phylum Streptophyta; class Pinopsida; order Pinales; family Pinaceae; genus Picea; species Picea sitchensis. The sequence continues at coordinate 3,919 of SNQJ01S0187484.1, read as the reverse complement.
TTCAACAATATTGTTTAACAAAACACTGATTCCTTCTTCCTTTATTTTTTTAAATAATCAAAACATGCACAACAATATGCTCAACATCTATCCCTGATAATCCATAATGCACCACGATAACCATCAACATCCACTATTTACCAATCAACAATCGGGCCCAATTAAAATGTACACAGATCTCTTTTCAAAACTTGAACAGACTTCAAAGCATGCTCTATTATACACAAGTCTTCATCGTATCAATCATGAAATCTTGAAATGAAACAATAGTCAACCAAAACATAAACCCCGATCCTTATCTCTGTGGGTATAAATTCCTTTTAAAACAATTGACAATCTGTACAATGATTCCAATATAATATATGAAGCGAACAGAACCAAACTACATACATGCACCATTTTTAAACTTTCCAGAACCCTGATCGAGCTTAAAAAAATGACACATGTGTTTTCATATGAAATCAAGACCACACCGGATAAAAAACAGTGAGTGAAACCATAACGAAAGGAAGACAACCCTCGACTGTATGAAACCGCTTGTTTCATTCTTATCCAAACAATTTTACCATGCAAGGACGAGACATAGACTCAATGAGAGAGCATGTGTTTCAAAGACCTCCATAACCATTTCACTGATAACCAATACTTGACAACCCCAGAAGGTGCCTGAGGAGAGCAAGGACAGTTTGAGTTCAGATCAGGCTTTGTCAAAATCAAATGTAGGTAGGCAACACGAGCTCGTTCATCTTTTAAAAAAAATCACAAAGAGTTGACAGTCTTCTGAGACTTATATCAACCACAAGAAAAAATACATTTCGAACAAGAAACAATAGTGAGCCATACAGTATTTACTTATCACTCCAAGTCTTAGCAACAAAACCAATAGTTAACACCTGAGGAAAGCACATATAGTAAGATTAAAATAACCTAGTGCACACAGTGCATTTAACACTTGCAGAGAAGAGGCAATGGTTAATTTAATAGTGGCGGTTATAAAAAAAAACCACAGATATATAACATCTTTTTCCGACCCTTAAGAGACGAATAACTTGACAACAACACCAATGAGGACACACACGTCCTTTTGGACATAATGGCAAGATACGACCTGTATCAATCCAATACCCACAAAGGCATGTATTATCGTTCGAGGCTAACCAAGACTGGATATTGGGACACTTCAGTGAAAAAACAGTAAGAACGAGCCATCAACCACGACTCGGGGTTTGAAGAAAATAACACATCAACTGTTGGCAATTTCTCTACGACTGGGTAAGGGTTACCACCATGACTGAGAGGAAATGAGTTAATCGACAGGGATACACAGAACAACAACCCTCTATCATCAACCTAGAGCCATATTGCACCACTGCTACTTATTATTCCACATAGAACCATCATGAGACTACACTGACTGAGCAAAACAACCAATGCACAACTTAAAAATACCCATTCCTTTGATTATAATTTCCAACAATTTACAGTCAGCACAGAGAGCCATAACACATAATTACACACAGTCAAAAATCTCAATAACACACATAATCCAAGCACTACTAAGCCATCATTTGGTTCATATAATAGAGAATACATCATGTATGGAGACAAAAGAATCATACCTGTGGGAAAAATGCTTAAATGGCGAGTTGGCCGAGCCTCCCTTCCAAAAACCTAAAAATGCAGAGCTTCACAACACACATAGAGAAATTACAACAATGGAGCAATGCTAGGGTGGTGGGCGATAGGGAAAGTATGGAGTGACGTGCAGTAAATGCACACTACTTCCATCACCTAGCCCCATTCAATTCGAAGTACGAGACAACCAAATAAACATAACATTCACCAATAATCAAACCATATAACCAATGCGTATTCAATGCCAAACCATCGTGAGATCTGAGATGATATCCATTGCATAGTGCGCCACCCAATACAATTTACATGTTAACCCTTTCCATAACTCCAAGAAATAATACATATTAACAATGCTATAGGCGCCCCCGTTCAAATCTAAGGAAATTCTCATAGTCCATTAACCAACAAATAACATAATAGTTAGGAATAACACTAGTATCCCTTAACTTCATTCAAAACTTGCATGTACTCCCTTTACACGGTTCCTTTCCCTTTGCCATACTTTAGAACCTTTTTATAGTTTTTTTCTTTGTTTTGACCATGCTACCATTAAATTATCCCTTGCATAAATGTGGATAAGTAATCAACATAAGATTTAGTAACAAATTTGTAACATAGAAACTATAACAACATCATCCTCATAACCATAAAACTGTTTTGTGTCGCAAAAAGAATTCCACAATAATGCATTATCCACCTATCATCACGCCAAATGAAACCAAGACTGTATCATAAAAAATGTAGGATCTCCCATGCTTCTCTTGAAGATCCGCCCGATCAAAAAAAGTGATAGTGCATCATATAATAAAATATATGCGTATTTATCCTATGAATCGAGACTGAATTCAGTGATCCGCATTATATTCAATCACGATGGTGCATCTCATTGAAGTGCGAAGACTGCCTCGTATAAGAAGAGAAAACGCATAGAGGATACAGTGATCAATTGAACCAACACTTACAGTCACATGGACTGATTGCATGGGTGAATTACTAAAAAGGTGGAGAAGGTAAAATGTGGATAGGGGAAGGTCTTGAAAAGGAATCGGGATGAGTGGAAGTGGGGGGTGAAGTGGGAATAGCATGAAATGGTGGTGAGGTGTAGGAAGAATCCAAAACAACAGAAAAACATGTGTAATATGTCTATCCTTGCGCCTCTAGTCTATAAGGGGTCCCACCTACTAGTATTATATTATTAGCATAGTTAAATAATAACGCTTTAGCAATACTTTGCAGGCGGAATTCATCGTTACGATTTTAATTGTCAACACCGTGATTCTACATTATTAGGGATGTGAGGATGATATAGAGATTGGAACATACAATCAGGTCTTTGAGGTAAAAGCTGTCGGGTAGGAGGTGCGGAAAAAACAACTAACCTATCAACCATTGAATTAAGTTCCCTCTTCACGCGAGTGATGTTAAATGATAACAGATTTGAAATCAACACCCAAACAACTTGAGTATAACGTCTAATTAACTTGTTGTTTGGTACATAAATTTTTCGTACGAGATTCACAACAAGTTCAGAATCACCAAAGACTGTAAGGTGGACACAACCAATGTTATATGCATTTTCGATGCCTAATAATAAGGACTCAAACTCAACAACATTATTTGTGCAAGCAAATTCAAACCTATAAGAGAAATTGTGGATTTTACCTATAGGAGAATATAGGATGATGCCGACTCCATTACCTTCGTTTGAACATGAGCCATTGAAATTCATGTGCCACATGCCATCATCAAAATCAACTAGTTCAAGTATAGTGTCACCTTCATTAGCAAAGATATAGTACACCCCCAAATCTTTCTCGAGGTAATTTACATGGGGTTGGGGGACACTTTCTATATACGGTAAAATTCTTCCTTCCCTAAGGACTATAATGTTCTTTCCATTTTGAGGCACAAACACATGTGTACCATCGAGTGAAAGGTATCCACCAGTTAAAACTTGAAAAGCGCCCAAAGGGGTTGGGTCCAATGGTGAAAAGCGAGAGTTTTTCACCGTTGGGCAAGGTTCAATTCTCGCGAGGGATTTACCTGGAGCTATGGGGACACCTTGAGGTAGTGGTCGAACATGTGGTTGCACCCAGAGATACCATATTAAATGGTATCGTGACCCGTGCACACATAAGTGGATCAAAGCCCACCCCCATGTCCTTCAAATTTTGGAGCACCTGAGTGGGCCCAATGGTTAAGAACATGTGTTATCTCCGGGGAGGTCACAAGTTCAAAACCGGCGGGGGGTAGGGATGCTCATATTGGCCCGTTGTGACAAGGC
>SNQJ01S0187483.1:0-18462 GCA_010110895.2 Picea sitchensis | reverse complement strand
TCACACAATCTTTCACCAATTCTCCAATGTCTTGTTTAACCTTGTTTGCTTCTAACCCTTTCCATGAGAATCCCCTCATTTTATAAGAGAGAATGAATTAGTTACTTGGATAAGAATGATCCCAAAATATCAGGGAATCCAGTGCTAGGATAACCACTCGAATGCCATCTCATCCTTCTAGAAGATTCCCTTCTAGAAGCTTCGAGAATTCATCTTTTTCCCTTCTTTAGAAAGAGTTTGCACCCTAGCAGTTCAACACAATGCGAACTTCTCGCACCCTAGCTTAAGGCAGCCTGCGAGAATCATGCATTCTCGCAGGCAAATATACTAGCAGCCTGCAAACATTCCTTAAAAATGTGATTTCTGGAAAGAGATGAAGGTAACTTTTCTCAGGAAAAAGTTCTTATGAAGAGCCTGAGTACACCATTATTAATACATCATCATGATAACCAAAATCATGGGTAACAATAGGACATGTCTGATGCTTTTTTCCGAGAATGTTTTATCAGTGGCCCCAAGGATGAGATTTGTGCCCATGTCATCATGGCTCAGCCTCAAAGTTGGGTGGAGGCTACTAAAAGAGATAGGGAAGCACAACAAGTTGTCTCTTCTCAAAATCGAAAACCCTCCTTTATTCCTCGCACTAAACCAATAAATCCCACTCTTCCTTCTACTCCACTAAAGATCCAAAAAATGACCAGGGCCGAAATATGTGAACGCCAACTCAAAGGCCTTTGTTATAACTCTGATGACAAATATTTTCCAGGACACAAGTGTACGAAACAAAATCTTTTTATGGCCATCTTGGAGGATGTTTCGGAAGAGGATGTTGAAGCTCCCCTTGTGTCTATGTCACTTGAACCCACTGACATTACCCCTCCCTCAAACCCTCCTGAAGTAGAACTGTTCATTTCCCTAAATGCTCTCACTAGCTTCTCTGCTCCCCAAACCCTCAAGCTAATCGGTTACATCAAGCATAGGAAGGTCATCATTCTTGTTGATAGTGGAAGCACCCATAATTTTATTCATCGCCACATTGCCCAAGAAACTAATTGTTATATCTGTGCAGTCAATAATTTCCAATGGTGGGTCCATGAAATGTGGAGGGCATTGTGAAAATGTGTGTCTCCAAATTGGTGACTACCACCTGAAATCCCATATGTTTGCTATCGACATGGGTGGTTGTGACATTGTGTTGGGTGCAGTGGCTAAGGACTTTGGGTCCTATTCTCCTGGATTTTAAGGAATTAACCATGCAATTCGACGAGGAGGGCCAACAATATAAGTTCCAAGGCATCACCATCGGTTCCCCTGAGCTCATTAGTTCCCATCCCATGGAAAAGCTGCTCAAAAAAGGTCATTTTGTCGTTACTTCCCAACTTCATGCCATACAAGCAACTGAGACACCCTTTGTGTCGCAGGACCTCCAATCTATCCTCTCTAAACATTAAGTGGTTTTTTCCACTCCCCAAGGACTCCCTCCTTCCCATGGTGTTCATGATCATTCCATTCCCCTTGTCCCAGGAAGCCTTCCACCCAATATTTGTCCCTATCATCACCCCTTTTCCCAAAAAAATGAAATTGAGAAAACGGTTCAAGAACTGCTCAATGTGGGTGTTATCCACCCTAGTACAAGCCCCTACTCTTCTCATGTGGTCATGGTCCTTAAGAAATAAGGTTCATGGCACATGTGTCCTGAGTTTCCGCACCCTCAACAAACTCACCATTAAAGACAAATTTCCCATTCCTGTCATTGATGACCTCTTGGATATTCATTTTGGATACCACCAGATCTGTATGAAAGACGCAAACATTCCTAAGACTGCCTTTAGAACTCATGAGGGCCACTATGATATTTTGGTCATGCCCTTTGGACTGTGTAATGCTCCCTCCACTTTCCAAAGACTCATGAATCATGTCTTCCGTCATTTTTTCTTAGTTTTCTTTGATGATATCCTCATCTATAGAAAAACCTGGACAGATCATCTTGCTCACGTGGATCGAGTTCTCCATCTACTCTCTCAACACCAACTTTTCCTGAAACAATCTAAATGTGATTTTGGCGCCTCGGAAGTCAAGTACTTGGGTCATATTGTTGGCAAGGCCAACGTCAGGGTGGATCCTAAATAGATTGAAGCTATGCAAAACTGGCCTCACCCAAAGAGTCTCAAAAGCTTGCGTGAATTTATGGGCTTAACAGGTTATTATCGCAAGTTTGTTAAGAATTATGGAAAGATTGTGGCACCTCTCACTGCACTCCTTAAAAAGAATTCTTTCACTTGGACTACAACAGTTGCTCAGGCTTTTCAAACCTTGAAGATGGCCATGTGCACCACTCTAGTCCTAGCCCTTCCTGATTTCAAAAAGACCTTTGTCCTGGAATGTGATGCTTCAGGGAAAGGAATTGGCGTTGTCCTTATGCAAGAGGGCCAGCCTTTTGCCTTTACCAAGAAACAACTATCTGAGTGAAATTTGCGCAAATCAATCTGTGAAAAGGAAATGTTGGTTATTTTGCATGTCGTTGATCTTTGTCGCCCTTATCTATTAGGGAAACACTTCCAAATTAAGACAGATCATCAAAGCCTCAAGTATTTTATGGAACAATGTATTTCCTCCCCAGAGCAACAAAAATGGGTGACTAAGCTCTTTGGATATGATTATGAGATCATTTACAAGAAAGGAAAAGACAATGTGGTTGCGGATGCACTTTCCTAAAAATATGAAGATGAAGGGTCCTTTTTCTCTCTCTCCTTCATTGTACCAGATTGGCTCCAAGCTATTCGCCGGGAATGGCTACACAATCCCAAAATTTCACATCTGATACAACAATTGCAGTCCAATTCTCCAGTTTCCCCAGGGTACTCTTGGCTCCATGATGAGCTTCAATACAAAGGTCATTTGTATTTAAGTAAACAGTCAAAACTTAAATCCACGGTACTTTCTGAGCTTCATGCTACACCCATAGTTGGGCACTCCGGGATTACCAAAACCTATGACAGGGTCAAAAGTTCTTTTTTTTTTGGATGGTATGAAACAGGACGTTCATAATTTTGTGGTTGAATGTGATGTGTGTCAATGCAACAAGGGAGAAATAGTCAAATCTCCTGGCACACTACAACCACTTCCGATTCCACCTGCTATTTGACGGGATATCTCTATGGATTTTATTGTAGGCTTACCTAAATCGAGCAATAAATTGGTCATCATGGTGGTATTTGATCGTATTTCCTAGTATGCTCATTTATGTGCTCTTCAACACCCATTTACAGCATCCATTGTGGCTCAACTTTTCATGGATCGGTTCTTCAAGCTTTATGGCATGCCGCATTCTATTGTTTCTGATCGCGACCCAACTTTCACCAACAATTTTTGGCAAGAACTATTCAAGCTACAAGGCACCCAATTGCATATTAGCATAGCTTATCATCCCCAGACTGATGGTCAAACTGAAGTTGTCAACGAGTGTTTGGAAACATATTTGAGGTGTTTTGCCTCAGAATAGAAAAATCAATGGGCTCAATGGTTACCACTAACTTAACGGTGGTACAACACTTCATACCATACAACTACCTGCATGAATCCTTTTGAAGCAGTATATAGACAAAATCCACCTTCAGTTCTCTCATATTTTCCAGGTGTCTCGAAGGTCTAGGCGGTTGACCAAACGCTTACAGTTCGAGAGGCTATTCTCAGTACCCTTAAATAGAATTTGGTCATGGCCTAGAATCGCATGAAGCAACAAGCAGATCAAGGTCGCTCTAAACGTCGATTTGCAAAAGGGGATCAAGTGTTTCTTCGATTACAACCTTACAAGAAAAATTCCCTCAAGGTTGACCATTGTCAGAAACTGGTGCCCAAATTTTATGGTCCTTATACCATTCTCAAGTGTGTGGAACAGGTGGCCTATCAATTAGCTTTGCCTAGTCATTCTAAGCTCCATCATGTTTTTCATGTTTCCTACTTAAAGAAGGTGATTGGAGCTAAGTGCCAAAATCAAACCAACCTTCTCGAGTTGGACGAAGAAGGCTCCATTTGGCTACAACCACAAGCAGTTTTGGACCAGCGTGAGCATCGTCTGCATCAGAGAACCATCAAGGAAGTGTTAGTCTAGTGGAAAGATACAACTCCAGCAGATGCCACTTGGAAACCAACTACCATTCTGCAGCAATTTCCACATCTCAAGCCTTGAGGACAAGATTGTTTTTAAGGGGGAGGACATGTTAAGGACCTAACCCCTCATGTAGGTAGAATAATATATTTTGATGTAATAAAGTTCAATATTAATAAGGCCTAGCAATAACGAAGAATAAGTCCAATGTAAGAAGACCTAATAGAAGCCTCTGTTTCTAGAAGGATATTCCTCTAGATGGTTCTTTTGATAGACATATTTAGTATAAATAGGAGTCGAGGGTATGAGAAATTTTGTCTTGGATATTATTGTAATAGAGCTCTTCTCTGCTGGAGGTTTCCCCCTCGAAGAGGCAAGTGAACATTGTTCTCGGTAATCTAATTGCTCTTTTTGGTGTTATTCTGGTATCATTTTGGTATTATTGTGGTGTTGTTCTAGCTATAATGTTGTTCATCTGCCATATCTAGCATTTTATTTCTGTTTTGCATACCTTTTATATCTGGAATATTACAACACGATCCCAGTCCAACCTAGTTTACCAGAGATAAATGAAGAAGCAAAAATCATACTAGAGCCAGAAACAATCCTTGAAACAAGAATTAAGCAATTGATAAATCGAGCAATCCCAAAGTACCTCGTTAAATGGAAGAACCTACTAGTGGAAGAGGCGACATGGGAAGATGAGTTCTTCGTGCAGAAGCATATGTGGTTAGTAAAGTGTTGAGGAAAACACTTGTTTGAAGGGGAGGGGCATGTTAAGCCCTAGACAAATCCCATGTTATGTATAAAACCCCTTATTAAGCCCCTTATTGAATTATTGCATTTCTTGTATTATATTTGTATGTAGGCTTTGAACACCTTCATCGCACCCTTCCATTATAATTGTAACTTTTGTCTCCTATATATATATATATATATAACACAAAGGAGAGATAGTCTTAGGATCATCTTATATCAACCCATATTTTGTTTTGAAGTGGAAATATTTTAAAGAAGGGTTCCCCCTCGAAGTGGACCGTAATTTATTTATTTCTTATCATTTTTAAGGCGTTGGATCATAACAAATATACATGTCAAACACACATCTCAACAAAATCTGCAATAAACATGTCATATATACATCTCAAGACAAATATAAAAAAATCAATATACATGTCAATCAGTACCACTACTAGCTAGTTCCATCACCAAAGCCAAATGCATCAATGTCCCTGTTGCCAAAGGTAGAGGATCTATTAATAATAACGTTAGAAAGAAATGTTGACATAAGTACACTATTAAATGTCTCTCTATCAAGATCAACTTGTGTAGTAGCCCCCGATCTGAACATAGTGTCCAAATCATCGAAATCTTGTGACAAATGTGGAGGAGGACGAGGATTGGTGAATGATTAGACATGTGGAGGAGAAGGACAAGGATCGGTGGATGGTGACACAAGTGGAGGAGGAGGAAGAGGATCATTGGATGGTGGTGCATGTGGAAGAGAAGCGGGATGATAGGTGGATGGTGCAGAAACATGTGGAGGGGGAGGGGGAGGATCGAACGTCGATGGAGAAGACAAGGGGAGGTGGAGGATCAGATATGTATGGTGCAGACACATGTGGAGGGGAAGCAGGAGGATCAATGGATTGTGCAGACTCATTTGGAGGATAAGTAGGAGGAGGAGGAGGAGGACCATGTGGTGGAATAGAGGATGTGTATAGGTTTGGTGATGAGCTAGATGGAGTAGGACCATGAGCACAACCCCTCAAACTCTCGATGAGGTTGACGTCACCGACAACATAATGCATCAACAACGTCATGTCATGAGGCAGACTCCTCCATATCATAGAGAGATTTGGTACCTGTAATATGTCTCTAACCATTGTGGATACCACTATGTGACTAATCATGACACCACATAGGTGATCTTCGACCTCAATCCAAACTCTCTAATCTGGCATGCATGCCATGCAGGGGCTATGTACTACGGGTTGGTCTTCTGCCTCCTCCATCTCCTCATCTTATTGGGGAGGCTCATCCCCAACATATGTGCCAATATCTACAAAACAATAAGTAATAGTAATGAGATAATTGAAACAAAATGTTACAATAAATTACATGTGCATTAAATAAGACATAAAAATATGCAATTAGATTTATCAAAACATAATGATAATATTACCTCTCTCATCTAGTGGCTTGGATGTTGTAAATAGGATGTTTGGATATCCTCTCCAAATCATCCCCATGTACGGGTATTGTACAATATCGAGGACAGGATTTTCCTCTCTATCCAAAAAATCACATACATACCTATCGACTAAAGTACAGGGAAAGTCAAGTTGGCCCCTCTTGGGAAACAACTACCCCCACATGCGCATATATGCATCAAGAATAGGCCTAGCAGGAAAGTGAGGTATTACGTTACTACTTGTTGAGTGGCATGAACCCAATCAAAAATTAATGTAAATAACTCTGACACAAATGGGAAGAATTTCATATCATTTAAAATGGCACGACAGTGATCCAATGCAAAACAAAATTGTCTCAAAAAAATCTCCAACCACCTAATCAATCGGGACCTCTGCACTGAACTATCTACATAATGCAACAAAGAGAAACTAATGTGCTTCCCATCAAATCTAATGTGTGACATTGCCAATATAATAAGACACAGGAACCTAACCTCCTCTCTATCAAATGAACATATCTGCAGTTGACCACCACGAACTTGGAATTCTAAAGAGGAATGAATGTTCGAACAGACATATCTCTACACATATGTCAGTTGGGTCTCTTATGCAACACCAGACAGTAGATCAAAGAACTAGGGAAAATCCTCCCGCCTCCTAGATAACTCGGTGATGAAATAAACATCCTCCTCCATGGGATAATACCACAAATTAGGACCAACCCTGTACGTCTATCGACCATGATCCCAACGACAGATTAGTTGTTGTAACAAGAAAGAGTTCCCCCTAAGGGATGTTCCCTTGTCATAAAACTTGAGGAGGACAACATCGATCAAAATGGCACTTGTCTGCTATGAAATAGGGTGAGAGAACAACTCCCTCTCCCTCTCCCTGGCCTCCCACTCATGTACAAATGTGTACTTTTCGACCTGTTGGTGTTGCTATTGCTTCTCCTCTCATTGTCATCATCTCTTATTCACATACAAATATCGTTAGGCACATATATATAGATAAAATAAATTGAAATTATAAAATGCACACATATATAAATAACTTGTATTTTGAAAAATATAAAATCATTTTTTGTTTGCAAAAAAATCTAGAAAAGTAATTGGTGCATCTAAAACAACACATGCGCACTGCCAACGATGTTTTATATCAAACAAACAACATTGCCACGTCTTGTTGTTACTAACACACACTGGTGTGCCACATTTCGTGTCCCACAACCACGTATTTTAGTGATGTGTCTCATAAGATGTATCACACCATTAAATTGTGAAATAAGCAGCCCAGTGCCGTGTTGTTTACAACATCGGTGCATTTGTTTTACCTAAAGGCACCGCTAGGTTAAATTTTTATATTGCAACTTAAGCGGTGTGATATATTAATATGAACGCATTGGTGCTACTGTGTTATTGTATCACCAAAATTACGTTTTGCAGTACATTGAGTTGTATAGAGCATCGGTAACAGAACGTCCAATGAAACACCCCAACATGCCAAATCATTCAATATTTTCTCGATGTGGTTATTTTAACCACACCGAGTCATTTTGTCAACAAAGATGCATAGTTGCACTAAAATTTATGGTGCGCAAAATTACTAGTGCACTTTGTTAAACTGAAAGCACTGGTGCGCCAGTTCTACCAAAGCACCAGCATGTTGTTTAGCAGTGTGTTGTCGTTAATAACAAACCAGAGACAGGGCCTCACAAAAGATGCACTGCTATGTTTATTTTTCAAAATCTATCGTGGTGCGTATTGTTAGTGTTTACGCACCGATGATCCATGCTTATTGTCACACCACCACATATTTTAATGATGCGTGGAATAAGACACACCACGCTAATAGATTATGAAATATTTGGCCCAATATCATGCTCTTTACGGTACTAGTGTGTTTGTTGGACCTATGGGCACCGTTAGGTTAAATTGTTTATCGCAACTTAAGCAGTGTGATGTATTATTATTAACGCACCAGTGCTACCATGATATTGGAACACCGGCGTTTCATTCAGCAATGCATTTTGAAGCATAGAGAACTAGTCATGGGGCATCCAATGAGATGCTCCGCTATGCCAATTTGGTCAATATTTGTCTCAGTGCGATTCTATAAACAACACTAGTGCATTTAGTTAAAATGGTTGCACAACTACATTAAATTTTATGTATCATAAAGTTAGCGATGCCCTTAATTAAATGGGACGTTCTAGTGTGAGGATAAACGAAGGATGCACTAGTTGTGAGGCATTCCAAAGGATGCACCAATTGTGAGGCATCCCAAAAGACGCATTGCTTTGTTTTTAAATTTTATCACGATGTTCTTCCTTGAACGGCACTGGTGCATATGTTTATATTAGACACACCAGCAGTGGTGCTTACTGTGAATTTAGCATAGGACATATTGCGTCGGGGTGATCTAAATTGTTCAGGCACACCATGCAGAATTGGAAAAAAAATTGAAAATTTTGCCAAATTTCAAGCTAAATTCAAATTTTAATTGGATGAAAATGCAAATAGGAAGGTAATAAACAATTTTCCTAGGCTCTTATGTCTCAAGGAGGCATGGTTTCACTATTGAGAGGAAATGAAAATTTGTGGTAATTTCCAAAATTTGGAAATCTGTGGAATCTACCAATGGAGTTATCCAACTCACTGTAGAGCACCGGAAACAAGGCGTCTTTGGAAGGAGGGTGAGCATCGGTTCTTGTTTGAGAGTTTCGAAGCATGGGATGAAGTGTAACAATGAAAAACAGTTTGGTAAAAAAATTTAATTTACCCTACCATAGTGCGCCTGACGACAGTGATACACATCGGAGCGTAATGTTCAACAACACCGGTGAACTTTGATCGGTGCTTGTTATTTTGATAATAACATATACCGATGTTTTTGAACATTTAATCACCAGTTCGTTATTGTTTATGTGTGCATCGGTGTTTATGTGCCTTAAAGGCACACCGATAAAAAAACCTCCAGCCTCCCACCTCCACTATAAATAGAGAATGGATAGATTTTTCGGGAAGGTTCTGTAAAAACCTCTGCAAAAAGGTGTTCTACTTGTAGAGTTTGTTTGGTAAATAATCCTATGTTGTTCTATTTCGAATGGGTTTTTACAAATGAAATTGATTTCAAAATCATTCCTCCACATACAAATGTTTTAATACACTTTTAAAAAGTGGGTTACAAACACAATATTTATTTTGCCTCATTTATTTGAGTGTAATTTCATATTTGTGGCAATTAATAGTTCCTAAATTGGTACAAGAACACTTATGATTTAAAGGGCCTCGTGATTGAATGGTGATCTATTGATTGGCCATTTTTAGGAGAGTGCATTATTAGAGCAATGTTGGGACTCAATGGATAAGGAATGAGTGCATAGATTCTTAGTGTAAATGATGTATTTTCAAGAAAGGTTCCTCATCACTAAACCTACTAAGGTTTATGCATTGAATTTGTGCAAAGTAATGTTTTTCTTATGGGTGCCTTATTGACTTTCCATCCGAGTGTTTTTTTTAATAGAGTTGTGCATGGTTAGAAATTTGACTGACATGTGTTGGAGCACTTAAATGATTTAGTGATAAAACTAAAATTCTATTTTATTGCCATGAGATCATTGGTGATGGTAAATTCTTTAGTTGGAATGAGCATTAAATTTGTATTAACCATCTACGGCCTTATCAAAGGATTGTTCTAGGTGTTTAGAAATTTATTTTTGGGTAATACTATCTCAAGCGTATTATGAGTACAGTTAGAAGGCATTGGCAATATCAAGAATTGTTCTTATGATGGCATTCAAACATCTCATTAAATTTTCTTGTGGATGAGTTGCAATTATCATTTGTACAATTTTTTATCTTTCGCTTATATTCTTATGTGTGTCAAAGCTTCTGATGATATTCTTATGTGTGTCAATGTCTCCTGAATGCACATCATATTTCCAATGAAGGAAGCATTCAATGTATAGTTAAGAACTAATAATCTTGAGTTCAACATTAGTATCTACATTTCACATTTTATTAATATCATGGGAGCACATTTCTTCACGGTGGAATAATAACAAGATTGGAAGTTGACAATATTGTTAACAGTAGTGGAAAGCATGCACGTTGTTATGTGCATTGAATATATGTACCTTGTTTTTAGGTTGTTGGTTATCCAACGTTTCCCAAGAGTGTCACAGTCAATCTCGAACATTAAAATTATTTGTGTCAATGGTTTTATATATAACAGGTATTGAGGATGCAAAATCGTATTATTCTTTGATTAAAAAATGGAAGGAAGTTTTTACAGAAATTTCTTGGTAGATATATCAAGATTTTTTATCAATCTCTTCAATGAGAAAAAAAATGAAATCTACTCCTTCAATGCAAACAATATAGTCAATGATGAAACTAAACAAATTTAATAGTTATTGGAAAAGGGAAGTTTCTAATTACCCTGCTCTATTTGTTGGTTATTGAAAGTCTTCAAAGTCTTACTGCCTATAACACTGACAATATTTTTAGTGGAAACTCCACTACAATATTTAGCAGGATACTTGACATTACTTTGGACTTCATATTCCAAGTAAAAAAAAATTGGACAAGAGTACTCAACAATGTTTTTAGTGTAAATCCCACTGCGATATTTAGTAGGATACCTAGCATTACTTTGGACTTGATATTTTAAGTGAAAGTTTTTGGGAAACGGAATACTTGTCATAGCTTTTGAAAAATTGCAATGTTATTGATCTAGTTGATTATGCATGGGTTGTAATGTAATTTTTATTTGATCATTTGTGTAGATCAAAGTAAAGTTTAGTAATTGTTGGAAAACAAGGTCTCATGGAACTCGGCCCAAGTCTTTTGTTTGAAAAAATTGTAAATTGGAGGTTTCATGTTCAAAATTTGTTTGTTTAACTTTTTTCAAAAGTCTTTCTCAATTGTAAATCCTCAATAGAAATTCTTTGAGGGGAATTTTGTCTTTGTTGTTTTTCGACAATTTTTCAATGATCTACAACACTATGATAACTACAGCTTGGTTTTTTAATGCATTTTTGACATTTTGGTGATTTTCTGGTGATTTTTGTTATGAGACTTAGAGGATGGTTGGAATAGAGGATTTGAATTTCTACAAACATTAATAAATACAACACATGAAAACACTATTGAATTCATCAAAATTCACTGAGCAATGTGGTTACATACATGAGTGTAATGCATATGACAATTAAACTTCTTGAAACTCGCAATAAATTGTTAAGTGATGAAGTGGTTGAGATTTAGAGTATTGGGCATGATGTTGAAGCAAAGACAATGATATTTGATGATTCCATTGTAGGTTTTGAGTTGGAATCATTTTCTTTTATCAATAGTGAAATGATAAAAGAAAACATTGACGGTTGTTTCAATAAAGAGTATATGGTAAAATATCAACAACTCAACACAATTGTATCAATAAAATGGATAACCAAACCTTGGTAAGATCTTAAACTGAAGTAACATTGCAAAGGACTTGGTTTTAAGGGAGACCATTCTTTCTTCATCATTTATTAGTCCAAACCAATCAGGTTTGTGACTGGAGGTTTGTTAGAAATTGAAATAAAAAAGAAGGTTAGTGTTGATGATAAGATTGATAAATTGTCTAGTGAAGATATATGACATCATTGTATACGAGTTAGTCATATAAAGACTTGATGATTTTATCTTCATCATTATCATCATTAGGCAAAGAAAAATAATTCTTCTGATAGGTGTCAAGAGAAGAGGAGAGTTCCCAAATATCCTAGTTGACAATTTCACTTTGGTTATTGAGCACTTAGAGATGGCATCTTGAAGCCAAACCCTTGGAGGAGTATTATCATCAAGATCAAACACATTTGTTGTCAGGGATAATAGGAGATATTGGAGATGTAGATTGTTGTCATTAATGAACTATTGATGGGATATGGAGTTGTTTTTTTGGTGGCATAGTTAATTTTTTATATTTGGGTACGATTGCCCATATATATTATGTGTTTTGAGTTGAAGGTCAAATATTTTTATTTCACTTAAAGATAGATTTGAGATTTCCCTCATTCATCTTCAAGGGGGCATGTTCTTGAAAAGTTTTGGGATGCTTATTACCTATCATCTAATAAGTTGGAAGATACATGGTCATATTTTGAGTTTCAAATTTAAGATTCGAGTTTGAGTTGTGGAATTTAGAGACTTGATTGTCGGGCTACAAAATTACAGTAATAAAGTGTTGAACTCTACAACTCCCTTTAATTATAAAGTAAGGGGTGTACAAACTTTAGAGGTGTTGTGCACTATGTATGAAAACCTTAGAGATGTAATCTATTAAGAAACAAGATGTCAAAGAGCCCTATATCTCCTAGTTTATGATGAAGTAGTAAAGTACTTGAATACTTGTGTATTTACATAATGAATTCAGCATGGATCTATTCAACATAAACTAGAGGAATGGTCCTTATTGTCATCTCTTCATGCAATTTGTTTGAAGGAAAATGATATTTGATATCATTTCTCTAATAAAATAAGAAATTGAGGTAAATAACAATTTGGTTATTGCTTGTGCATTCACTAATTGAATATGGATAGAGAAGAAACATCTATATCCATCAAAATAAAGAACTCACATAACCACCATATGATTAATTATTGTAATCAAAATCTATACTATCAAGAAATGAAAACAAAATAAATCAAACAAGATTGTAATCAATTGAGTTAAACAAAAGTGTAACAATGTTGAACTGAACATGAATGTATATAGACTAAACTAAGCAAGAATATAGACAAATTAAACTAAATAAGAATATAAGCAAACTAAACTAAGAAAAAATAGGGGGTTCATGTTGTACGCCCCTTGAGTGGCCCTATCGAAGGGAGTCCTATGACCCTTGTCACAAATTCTTAACTCAAAATTGAAGCTAATTCTTTATTCAACAATGGTGTAGAAACTACATAAGTTAAAAATATATGTTTCAACTTAACAGTTCAAACCATATTCATAATCTCAAGAGTGGAAATGATTGGGAACCTATCTCTTCCATCATAAGCCATATATATAGTGAAGTTATTAGGATCCTTCATTGGAAGAGCTCCAACAACTCCATGAATCAAATCCCTAGATTTGAAAAGGTCATTTGCCTAATTGAACTCTCACTCAAGCACAACTAAGTCCAAAGGTTTATTTCTTGCTTCACCTACTAAACCTAATCTAAGAGGTAGCTAATATTTGGGATTCAAATTGCAACTGAATTAATAGTTTTCTCTTGGAGCTCAATAACTTTCATATTCATCCTTATGTGTGACATCCCTAGTTTTAATCCTCGTGGATTATAATGTAAATGTGCAAATGTTATTTAGGTTGGTGAGTCGATGTAACATCCCCAGCCACCAGTAAGTTGGGCAATGCCACTACTCAGCTCTGATACCAATTTGTAACATCCATGACAATCAACCCCACTATCGGGCAACGCTACTACGCAGAACATTCACATACATATATATAACATTCATATTTAATGAAATTTAACCAAACAATACAAAGTAACCACAGAATTATTGCTAACATACAAAATTAATGGAAAACAACGGTAATTCATACTTGCAACGGAATACATGATAACATTTCAAAGACACAAACATGCATCACATATAAATTAAGTAAAAATATTAATACTTATCTTTAAAATGGAGTAATTCCACCAACTACGTCCAGACCTTCCACGAACCTCCCAGCCTTAGACCACGCTGCTCATCATGCTTAGTAGTGGGTCACCCCCAAGCTAGGACTAAGATCTACTAAAGGCAAGGGAATCCTAGACTAGGTTGAGGTTACAGGAAAACTACACAATGCAACCGAAAGGATTCCCTTCAAGAGCCTTATTACGCCCACTACTCACGGACTCTCATTCCCCACATGCATGTTCCACCCGAGAGTATACACCTTCACAAGCATAGTCCATCAGTTTCTTCACCTCCCCCTCTGGGTCTCGACAACATGTCGGATTAGGAATTCTCAGAGCTTTGTCGCTGGTGTTGGACTCTCTCTGGGAGAAAACCACTTCCCAGGAGACTCCCTCACCTGGAGAGAGTTGCTCACAGGCCTGAAAACATGCCTCTTCTACCATGGGCCTGACAACCCACTTCTTCATCACACTCCTCGACTCAGCTCCAGCCAGGTGAAGACAATAGCAGCGGTTCAGCACCCATTCACACAAGGATGACAGTAGCAACAACAGATGGGCATGGCACCGCAGGTGGCAACAGCCCACACTAAAACATCGCACGGCTAAGGCGATTGCCCAGATGTTGTGTTCCTCATAAAACATAGAACGGCTCATGAATTTCAGGTTTCAGGATGCGTGACAAGAAAATTATGCAGAGTTCGATGATGGAGGCCAAATGTAGAGACTATATGAAATTCAAGGGAATACATGGGTCGACTTCATGGTTCTGGTTTTCAAGAATACATGGTTGTGTTGAGGTTCCACGCAGAGGCAGAATGGTTCAGATGGAGGATCAGTCCATGGGTTTTTCCCACTGGTTTCAAGGTGTGGGGCAAGAAAAATGCAGAGGTCGATATCAGAGATATCATTGTTTCAAACGGAGGATCGAGAAACTGGCAGAATGAACAACCTTACATGATGGTTTCCTTCACTGTGTGTGGGTATGCAGACACAGACGCAGAAGCAACATGGTTCAAACGCCCTCGATCCCAACGAACTCAGGTGGAGGATGACAGAATGGAAGAGTGAACCCCCCAACACAGCTGACGCTTCATATTTTTACTGCATGCGCCTAGTTCAACACTTGTCTTCCTGGAGCTACATGTGTTCCCTTTTGAAAATGTTGCCTCTCCCAAGACTAAGGATAAAAACATGTCTTTCACACAGCTTTGGAATAATAATAAATTATTATTCTCAAGGACTTAAGCCCCTAAGCTTAGCCCCTCTTTCCAACCTTTCAGCCCCCTTTCCCTTACCCACCTTGTGGAAGCTTAGTCCCCCATCACTCTTTCTTTGTGGTCGGTCTGCACGCAGCGATGTTTATATTTTATTAATGATCTGCATAATTACATATACAAAATCAAGCTCTTGGCCTTTAACACTTAGGCTCTCCGACCTAATAAATACATAAGCCCGCCAGATTATCAACACTCGGCTCACCAGCCTACAAAACAAGTTTACAATACATAATATAAATAGGCTCATCCTTGGGGATATTACAATCCCCTCCCCTTATTTTTGCACTGTCCTCAGTGCAACTTTTACACATCATCAGCAAGATTTCCAAAATATTCAAAAAGATGTGGGTATTCTACACGCATAGCATCCTCATGCTTCCATGTCGCGTCCTCGGGATCGTACCAAGTCCACTGGACCTTTACAAGCCCTATGGCTCGATTCCAGAGTTGTTTGCTCTTTCAGGTCCAATATGCGCACAGGATGCACTTGCAAGACACCTTCTTGCTCCACCTGAATCACATTCCAATCAATAGCATGATTATCATCAGGTATAAATTTCTTAAGAAATGAAACATAAAACAGATTATGTACAGTCATGGATGCATGTAATGCAATGTATATATATGTATGTAGGGGAAATTCTAATAACATTATAACATGTATACAACATACACTAAATAGAGAATTGGTACTTATCTTTTGATTGAGAAGAATTTCCACATCAACATGGTCTAGACCAAGGTACCAAACCTCAGTAGCACTCCAACCAACAGTCTCTCATTCCCCACATGCATGTCCCACCCCAGGAGTGTAGACCTTCATAGTCACACAGTCCATCGGCTGCTACATCTCCCTTTCCTTGGGCTTCAACAACAGGTCGGCTCAGGAAGTCTCAGAGCACCATGGCTCAAGGAGTTCCAACTTCCCTCTGAGGTCTCAAATCATCATCTTCTTGAGCTACACTTTGTAGTCAACATTCTAACCTTAATCAACATCATCTCATCTGCATCACCCACATGCAGTTAACATGAGAAAACATAAAAGAATTTATTTAGAAACTCAAACTTAGTTCAAAGGGAATTCATATTTTCCCCAAAACATGAAATTCTATTTCATAATTCATCTTGGTTGTTGCCATATTATGAATGCAGCCATCCTTGTGGTTTTCCATAGGCACCAAAATGCATACCATTTTTCTTGTAATGCTTCATCTTGCATACAGCCAACAAATTGTCAGTATTTTCTGTACATCATAATTCAACATGTACAACACCTTATGCAATGATCTTAGAATTGCCTGCACCTAGCAATTCAATCAAAATTACCAAACAATTTAACCAAATAGAATGACTCATCATTCTATGCATATTCATGTTCATAATTAATGACAGTAATTTTATTATTTCAATTTTCTGAACATAAAATTTCATGTAGTCTCTATTCCTGTGACTACCTGGCTTGCAACTTTCCTGTTGCAATGTTTAATAGTTCCTGAAATGTTCTCAACTTCATGAGTTAGCAACATTTCATCCATTAGTATAATTATTTCCATGCCAAAAACATATATACATGCACTCACAAAATGCATTCAACAAAGTGCATTTAAGTATACAATTCCATCATGTATGAGTGCAACTCTACCCCTTACTAGACATGAGTACAACTCTCAATGCCTATTTATTCAGTGCACCTTGCATTGAATTACATAATGCTCTTTATCTCAGTCATGTATCTCACCATCCATAAGTTGGAATTCTGGCCAATGTGTTGACACATTCTCCACACACTTCCTATTGTCTTACTAATTAATTGGATCCCTTCCTTTTCGACCCGAACACTACACCAAGAATATAATTATGTGGTGTTCATTAGTGTTAGCAAAAAGGTTGCAGCCCAAGTTTTATTTAAAGGTAGGAAGCTTTTAGTACCTGTGTGGTTCATAACCTTTCCATATCCATACCTTGCCATATCCAACCAGGTCATGGTCTCATACATGACTAGCTTATTGGCATTCATTCCTATAACAAGTTCTTATCTTTTAATTCTTTGGTTATTACCCCATAACCAAATTAACATGACATTCTACTATGTCAGTGTGTGCATTCAAAAGATAAAAAGATTTGAATTAATACAGGCCTCTAGCCTTTACCACATCCAGTGGTATGCACTCAATAATATAATCATGTGATTTTATATAATAACTCTGGCTAAGGAAATTCTTACCTAAATTTCCTTTTAGAAATTATGCAAAAAGAGTAATAAAACTCATACCTGCATGACTGCCATTAATAAATTTTATACTACCTGAATGTTTGATGGCAGTAGAAGCTTTCGTGCTTCTATTATAAAACCTATAACCAACACTTCAACTTTTTGTTGCTTCTCTCCTTATGTAGCAACATCACCAACAACACTTGCAAACATGCAAGCATTCTTTCCTCTGGCTAACCCAATCAAGCCATAACATACTTGCTGCCACAAAAATTGCAGCAACTTCTTTCCCATGTGCAACTTTTCCTTGTTGATCCTAGAAGTCATCAATTCTTCCCAGATTCATGAATCTTCTTGTGCTCTTATTGTAGTCATTGTACATGACTATTTTTGTCCTGAGCACTTTCTAGCCAAATCACTCTTGGATGCCTTTGCATTTATAGTCCCAAACTAAGTTGATATTAACCTTCAGCTTTCATTAATTTACTGGGTCCAACTAACCCAATCTCATACTTGGATGAATCAAATTCCACACCAAGTTGTTTTATAGACTCTGGATTCTTCAACATCCAATTACTCTTCGGGACTAAACTTCTTTAGCCCTTTCCCAACGGAATACTTTAGTACTTGAGGTTTTCTTGTACTCTCCGCTTCTCTTTTTCTTGCTGGACATCTATCTCATGATTTCTTCTTCCATTATCTTAGGATGTTCATGGACTTGACTCCATCCAGAAGTTTTTCCTTGTTTACTTTGCATACTTGCCATCACATATTATGTTGATTATTAATTTTCAGTATTCCATTATTATTTGGATTCCTCTGATTAATCTTTTGCATGAACAAATTATAATTCCCTAAAACCTTCCTTCCTTATTCCCATTCTTTGCATCTCCATATGAACTTATGGTTCATGCATTATCATGTATTGTAGATGGATTTCTCCACCTAGCATTCACATTTGATGTGCAAGGATTGTCACCTGGACT
>SNQJ01S0187480.1:0-18376 GCA_010110895.2 Picea sitchensis | reverse complement strand
ATTATATTACATCAATCATCAATCAATCAATCCTTTGACATCAATCAATCACTTGATATCAATCAATGCAATCAATCAATCAAACCATTGGCATCAATGACAACATGATCCAACAATATTATGTGTTCCAAGTCTTTCTTCTAACCTTCTATCAGTATATCAAATCACTCATTCAGGTGAAGGTAAAACCGTCGAGTTTTCACCTAACCAAGTTGTAATCAAGGATCTAAAATATCCTATGCATGTTCTTGCAACTAGAATTGCTGATGATATTACCAGGTTGTATAAGTTTGACAACTTTGGGTCATCATATTTTTCCTCAATTTTTGTTCCTCATATCGATGACTTGAACAAACTTTGGCATGAGCGGTTTGGTCATGTAAACTATCGCTCACTGCAACAACTATGTAATCAACAGATGGTGACTGGTCTTCCTCCTATTTCATGCAGAGATGGTGTTTGTGTCGGTTGTGTTCTCGACAAACATCATTCAAACAATTTTGAAAAATGTGACTCTTGGCACGCCTTGGGCCCTTTGCAGCTTGTTCACAATGATTTGTGTGTTCCACTTTCTTCTCCTTCTTTTTATGGGTGCAAGTATTTCTTAAATTTCATTGATGACTTTTCCAGATGTACTTGGGTTTACTTCTTGAAACTTAAGAGCAAAGTTTTTGGCCTACAATGCCCTTGTAGAAAAGCAATCTAGACATCAAATTCAAAGGTTAAGAACATATAATGGAGACGAATATGTGAACAATAATTTTACAAGTTACTGCACTACCTAGAGCATCCAAATGTAACACACTCTTCCATATACACCACAACAAAATGGTGTTGCTGAGAGAAAGAACCACACATTAAAAGAAATGACTAATTGTAAGATCCATTCTAAGGGATTAAGTCTAAAGTATTGGGTGGAAGCCATCAACTGTGAAAATTATATAGTAAATCACACTCCCACAAAGGCTCTTAAAAATATAACAACAGAAGAAGCTTGGCCTAAAATTAAACCAGATGTAAGTCACTTCCGTGTATTTGGAAGTATAGCATGGGCTCACATTCTTGATGAGAAAAAGAAAGCATTGCAACCTAAAAGTGATAAGTGTATATTTGTTGGTTATTCTGAAGATGTCAAAGGTTATAGACTTCTTCAACCACATTGCAATGAAATTATTATTAGAAGAGATGTTAAATTTGATGAAAATCTCTTGGCCTAAGAGCCTAATTCGACGATTGTGCCTTTTTCGGCCTACGAGCCATGTTCAATGCTTGTGCCTTATTTTGTTCTTATTATGTTTTCCTCTTCAGATGATGACAATGAGGATGAACATCCACCTTCGCCTACTCAACTTCCTCCTAATGATTCCTTTGAACCTTAACCAACACTAGCTCCACTGCTTCCTAGATGGGTCCGTTCAACATAAGAAGCAGTTGGTGATCTTGTCGGCGATCCTTCAGATCAGCGTCAAACACATTCACAGTTCCAATGAGCCTCTTCTCTTTTGGCTCAAGTTTCAGAGAGTCAAAGATTCAGGTCATCCAGATTGGGATACAACAATGAATGAATATTATCGTTCTTTAATGGCAAACGGTACTTGAGATCTTGTACCTCTTCCAAAAGGAAGAAAACTTATCAGATGTAAATGGGTCTACAAAACTAAGTATGCATCAGATGGAAGTGTTGAAAGACACAAGGATCGGTTACTTGCCAAAGGATTTTCCCAAGTTGAAGGAATTAAATATAATGAAACCTTTTCCACTATAGCAAAAATGAATTCCATCCGCGTTGTTCTTGCCCTTGCTGCCTCACATAAATGGGAGGTCCATCAGATGGATGTTAAATCCGCCTTCTTGCATGGATATTTGCAAGAAGAAATCTACATGGAACAACTTCCTCGCTATGTAAAGAATGACTCTAGCCTTGTTTGTCGCCTTAAGAAATCTCTTTATGGTATTAAGAAAGCTCCCCGATCTTGGTATGCCAAAATGGACAACTTTCTTATTGACACTAGATTCTCTAGATGTAATTCTGATCCTAATGTCTATACCAAGAAAGTAGGAATCTATCTCATAATCCTTGTCCTTTATGTTGATGACCTTATCCTTACTACTAGTGACTCAAAAATTTTAAACCACGTGAAAACCAACCTTAAGAAGAAATTTGAAATGACATACTTAGGATTTTTTCACTATTTCCTTGGCCTCCAAGTTTTGCAAACCAATGAAGAAATTTTTCTTTCATAGTCTAAGTATGTTTGTGACCTTTTTCATTTCTTTCACATGGACGATTGTAAACCAATCCCTTCTCCCTTCCAGTATGGAGTCAAGCTAGGTGCCACCTGTACTTTTCTCGAGGTTGATGCTACCTTGTACCGTTAGTTAGTTGGTCTCCACTTATACTTGACTCATACCCGTCTTGATCTTTCCTTTGATGTTGGTATTGTTTCCCGGTATATGCAAACACACCATGAAAGCCATTGGAAAGCAACTAAAAGGATACTTCGGTATGTCCATGGTACAATTCAATTCAAGATACATTGCAGTTTAGGGGGGATCCTTTATTGGTTGGTTTCACTGATTCATATTGGGATGACGACCCTAATGATCAGAAGTCTACTGTAGGTTATGTTTTCAACCTTGGTTTAGGACCTTTCACTTGGGCATGTAACAAACAACATGCTATTTCACTTTCTTCAATAGAAGCAAAGTACCGAGCAGTGGTAAATGCAAGTCAGGAAGCCTTGTGGCTTTGACAACTCCTTTCAGAGTTTGGATTCCAGCAGCAACATCCGACCATCCTTTGGTGCGACAATCAGAGTGCCATCAAGCTCTCCAAAAACCCAGTTCAACATCAATGTAGAAATCACATAGAGCTACACATGCACTTCATCAGAAAGCTCATTCATGATCAATTTATTGAAGTTCTCTTTTTCGCTACAAAAGATCAAGTTGCAGACATTTTCAAAAGGTCTCTTACAGAAGCGAAGTTTTCCAAACTTCAATCTATGTTAGGGGTTCAGGAAGTTGTCATTAAGGGGGGATAGGATCTAATGCCTCCTTCCTTCTCCTATTGTGTCACTATTGTAAATCATTCAATCTTATCCCAAGTTGTTCTTAAGGGAGGATGTTAGGATATTTAGACACTTAGGAGTTAGTTAAGATCTACTTGGTCTATTGTTTCTTTAGTATGCATTTGTATTTAGGAAATCCGATGGTCACGATATGTTCCCAACATAGAGTGATTCGACAGTTCATATTCTCCTCGATCTTAATGACCATTGATCCATGGCTTAACACCTGATTGGTCCATGATCTCTATTTAAAGAGCATGGAGGGTCATTTTACGATGATCAATTGTGAGAAACTCTCTTGTAAAATCTCTTTGTAATCTTATTCTTTTGCATTAATAAACTGCATTAATCTTATTCTTATTATTGTGCATTAATAAAATGCGTTAATCTGATTCTTTTGCATTAATAAAATGCATTGATATTATTCTTATTCTTTTGCATTAATAAACTGCTCCAAAACAAAATGAACCAGATCATCAAAATACATATGTGAGACCAAAATCAGAAAACCGATTTTTGTATTAATTTCATTCTAAGATACAAGACTGAATTCTCTTTACAAACCCCTGCGAGTGTAGAGATCAAAGTCAGATTTAGAATCCTCCGATGGGCACCATACAAAAATACTTCGACAACAAAACAAAATTGAATTTAAAGATCTGGATCAACTTTCCAGAAAATGCTATCACTTGACTCTACAAAATATTCTTTATCAGTCATAAAATTTAGTTCATAAACAGACAAGAACACACAGACTGCAAAGATAAATCATACACCTTTAAAACAAGCTGCTGAAATATGTGATTCAATTTTGAATCTTGTTGCCTTCAATAAGACCTTGTTGTCATAAAGATGGTTAAGCCTTCTAGTAAACTCACAATGAATGAAAGACGAAAGTACCTCACTAGTATAGAGAAAACCTTATGGCTGAAGTTCTCCTTCTATTTTCTCTCGTTTGTCTCTTCATTTGATTGAGCCTTTAATCCTTCTTAATAAGTTATGGTAGTTAAAATACCTTTATTTAGTTAAGCCTAATTAGATTAACTAATTGGTTGAGACAAATAATAATAATATATATTAAATAAGGTTCTAACTAAATAGGTGGGACCCCCTATGACTCTCATTTATTTCTTTTAATAATCATTAAACATAAAATATAAAAACCCAATCATTTGATTGAAATATCCTCCTTGTAACTCCCGTTCCCATATTTATGATCAAATATTTCAATATCAACAAAATATAATATGACCATATCCAAAAATAGTATTATATCCATGTTGTTCAAAAAACTACCTAAATATATGCTTATTGTCCAAAAAATTGTCAAAGTAAAAAGACTCTCCTCAAAATAGAAAATAACATTAATCACCATTAAAAACTGTGTTTACTGTGAGAGGCATTTGGCCTCCTTTCACTGCTATCCTATTTTTATCTATTTGTTACAGCCTTAGGCTGATTGGAACCTTGACGCTGGATTGCATTGATAACATGAGAACATTCATCTTTAAGATGAAGACGTGAAGACACCGATTCAGAGGAATCCTTGGATGACTTGGAGGGAGTGGCCACTCCTTTTCCTTTATCTTTCTCAGGCTTGGGAACATCATTTTTTAGCCTCTTACTAGCATGAGAATACTGTATGGGAGAGACACCATGATCATCTTGGGGATTTGGATTTTTTGGCAGTGGAGGAGGGGGTAACGACAAAGACGTAGTAGGAAAACCATGGTGATGAGTGGCAAGATGTTGAACAATATATTTCCAACCATTATTTGCACATGGTTTTGGCTACATAGACACATGAGGTGGAAAACATATACTAGAAAAATTTTGATGTGGTTGGAATGGGGGTCTCTCAACTCAGGGCTAGAGAATCTCATGGCCAACTAGGTTAAAGAATCCAACTAGAAAGAGTTGGTTTAACTCATGTGGATCAACATCAAAATGCATTGAAAATCGAGGCCTTCTATGACCCCTCTACTAATTTCCTCTGCCTCTATTGCCTCTGCCATTATTTCTTCTGCTAAACAAGTTCATCCTGAAGCAATATTCCAACATGTCAAGAAAAAATATTAACAATCCATGCATCAATACTCTACCTAAATAAAGTCAAAATGTTGGCTCTATTATTCACCACAGAAGCACATGCAATCCATCCATCAACATTTTAAAAATCAACAATCAATCACCATTTGAGCTGGGAGTGCTAGGGATATTGGGAAGATGATGGATTTATAATGTGCGAAAAATGGTAGCATGGATGGGAAAAAAAAATGAATATTTTTGAAGAAATGCATGAGTAACAAAGACTGTATCCATATCCAACTTTCAAACACCAGTCATTAGCTATCTTTTCTATTTTGTCATTAATCATTTTTCTTTCCCAAAAGATTTTTAAATTTCATAATAATAGAACATGGAATGTTTAAAATGTATTTGGGAAGGCTAGGGATTTATAATGCACTAAAAGTGAGAGCATGGAAGGGGAAACAAAAATTATTGTTCCATTATAGGCAATAATATCCAAAAATTGTCATCACCATCAATAAATAATTGGCAAAATTTTTCTTTGTTTCATAATTTAAATCCAAAACACAGTTGTTCAAAACCCCAGGAAAGTTCCAAGACTATTAACTATACAACTTTTATTTCCTTTTCCTTTTCCTTTTCCTTTATTTGAAGAGTTTTTATAATAGACTGTTAACATAGTCATTCCAACCATTAAAACCAAACTACATCAAGCGCGCAATGGGGCCTGAGAACACAACATAAGCCAACAACTATTCAATATACAACATTGGTATCACAACCTTAAATAATTGTTGTGTAAACACACT
Source organism: Picea sitchensis (assembly GCA_010110895.2). Lineage (NCBI taxonomy): Eukaryota > Viridiplantae > Streptophyta > Pinopsida > Pinales > Pinaceae > Picea > Picea sitchensis. The sequence goes on along the minus strand of SNQJ01S0187480.1, from coordinate 12,465 downwards.
GGGTTTGAAACCCATGTGCAATGGGTGTTCATTTATTTTAACATTATACAATTTTCAAAATCGACCAAAACCCATTTGGATAATCAACCAACGAACCGAGATTTAATGCAAATATCAAATATTCCCACTGTCTAGTTAATCACTTATAACATACATCAAGACCGGATTTCGAAACTCATAATTTCCATACATTAATAGGAGAATCAAGGTCTAATCGAACACAAAGGTGAAACATTCACAAAGGGTTTGTACCTCCCCAAAAATTAACCATCTCTTAACACAGACTTTACACAGACCTATTCCACAGATTTTCATGGTCGGTGCAAAGTAAATTCATGCATATATTCACAACAGACTTAAATGTAATTTGAAGGAGCTACGAGTCTTCTTAAGACTATTAAGCAACACAACTTTTCTTTTATTTTGTAGAGAAAAAAAACCCCTTGAATTTTAAAGACCAGAGATGAGTGAAAACCCAAAAAACCTTGCCATAAATTTTGTTAGCAGTCATAGCACAGAGGCAGTATTCATTCTGGACATAATGCAATCAAAAAATTCCAAGCAGAAAGAAGTTTTGAACACTATCATCAACTTGAAATATTTAAATGTCAACAGGGAGGAACTTTCAGTTAAAAGAAATTCACACAGTTTGGAAGCACACATAGTCTGCAAGTAAATCTAAGAGCCAACCTCACGATTTATTCTAAGCAGAGCTATATTTCATGAATTGATAGGTGAGATCCATCATACATGTATGCAAAATGCTAGAAAACCAATAAGAAGAACTATTCCTTCCAAGGCCGAGAAAAATGGAAGCAACACCAGTCAAAGCAACCAACACAATTGTGAAGCAAGTGAGGTTGGCGACCTCTAGGTAGGGTTAGAGCGGCGTTCAATAATTTCACGTCATTTAGTTCATTAATTCCATCAGCCATATCCAAGTACAAGCACACCCAATCTCCAACACATAATCCACTATGTTGTCAAATAACAATTCAATATAAAAATCGAATTTTCCACCTTCCATTAACCCAATAGTTTTATGTGCATGCCTAACACTTACCATAAAATAAATATTATGTCCCACATTCTTTGCTAGGGAGAGATTTCCACCTTATAAAATTTAACAATGGTGCATGGTAATAACAAGAAATCATAAGTGCAATATGCCATAACTATATATGGCCCATTCTTGGAATTTGAATCAATAGGGAAAATATACGTGCAGCATGAATAAACCAAGATGATCACTTAAAACAACATATTTTCCCTTTCCTCTTTAAATTAAATCGCCAATAAACCTATCATTCTCCCATTTCGCTTGGAAAGAGGTTTCGAATAAAACTGTAGAGTCATTTTTTCAAAATAGACATGAGTGCATAAAAAGATGAGGCATCCTTCATCATTATTAATCACATAACGGGGTCCCACCTATTTAGTATATTATGATATATATAAGTAGTAAGGCATTGCAACCGATTTGCATGAAGGGATTCCATGTTGCACTTTTGGGTGTCAACACCCATGGGTTTAATGAAGACAAAGTGATGATATGTTGCCAAAGATAAAAAGGAAGATCATATCTATCTTTAGTGAAATGTTGTTGAGCAGAGAAGAAGATGCAAGAAGATTTAACAGTAAGAAGGTACAACATAACTATCTACAGTAACAAAATGTGTGTTATATGCTTATCTAAAGTAGATTCTTCGTGAATTTTTTAATATGGTCATGGGAGATTGAGATCTTGTCCTTCAGGGATGATTTGTTGTATGGTATATTATGTACAAGATAGATCTATAGAGATAAAATTCCATTGTATTGGTTGTGTGTTGTTGGAATACTTGATTGAGCATATTGTTAAGATATATCCTATGTTATTTGGAGTATGGTTGAGGGTTTATGGTTGATACATAGTGTTATCAGTACATGATGGGTTTGCATAAAAATGAGGGTTTGATGTATGGTTAATGTAAGGGTTTTTTTATATTAAATGAGTTCAGTAAAACATATGTATGAACCTAGTACATGGTTGGGTTAGATATATTTGGATATTAGATGGGTATTTTTTCTATCAGATCAACCAGCTTGTGAGCAGATATAGAGTGATCAGACAGTGACAGAGACTAAGACAGGGGCACAAACAGAGTGACAAAGGTAGTATTTGTGATACTAGCATATATTTTTGCTAGTCTGTGAGTTGCAACAAGCAGAGGCATAGACATCCATGAGTTGCGGTAGGAAAATTCATGAATACCCGCGTGTTGTAGTATAGATAGGTCATGGATCTGCAGGAATGTTTTGAAGAAGTTTAGTACAGGTTAGGACATGGTTTCGGTGACAATTATTATAGTGAAAGAGTTGATTCAGTGATAGTGACAGCGACAGGTTGTATACATTCGACATTTATACTTTAGGGCGGTTTGGACGGGGTAAGGATAGGTGGTTGTATCCACCTTCTGGTTGTAGCTGAAGAACATAGGGGGTTGTAGCCTCCTTCGGGTTGTATCCAGAGAATTGAGGAGATGGAGCTTCCCTCAGATTGTAGCCTAAAAATATAGGGGGTTGGAGCCTCCTTCCAGTTACAGCCAGAGAACAAAGGAAATTGTTGCTTCCAATGAATGTAATTATTAAATACATATAAGAAAAAACATTTTGTGGTTTTCTCCCGCATTGGTTTCCACATAAACATATTGGTGTGTTGTTCATGTGTATGTTTTATCATTGTTCATGGTTTATTTATTCTACACTTGTTGAATGATAATGGTAAATTGATCGTAAAGATAAAAAACACTTATATATTGTGGTTAAAAAGGATTAAAAATCTCTATTACTGATTCATCCCCCGTGTCAGTAATCCAACAGATCATTATGCCAGTGTGGATGCAAGGGGCAATGTGACATCGATGTGACCCAATTGTTGAAATCCTAACCTCACTTGAAAGGGATTGTGTTCGGTCGAGCTGTGAAGGGCTCTATTGTAGCTGCGTTGAACATAGGGGATACTATCATCCCATGTGCACATATGATTAGAGTTGTAGATGCACAAGATATGCACGTTCATTCTGTTGATGACCTTTATCTAGTCATCAATTTGGGGGTGGAAGGCAGTGGATTAATTGAGTTTGGTGTCCAAAAATGACTAAAGTTTGGACTAGAATGTGCTTAGGAACCTCTTGTCCTGATCTGATATGATGGTCTGGGGTATCCTGAAGTGTACCCACACTCGTTTGAAGAAGATATTGACAGTGGCCTCTATTGTGATATTCTTCTTTCAAGCTGTTAGGATGACCATCTTAGAAAATGGATCAACCACCACAAAAACATAGTCAATTCCCTACTTGGTTGAAGGAAGGCCCGACATTTAGTCCATCGATATGGATTCCCATGGCCTATCGAGAGTAGGAAAAGGGGTGTACAAAACTTTTCTTCTTACTGGTTAGTTTGGAAATGGCACAGGTAGTGCAGGACCTGATATACTTGTTGACATATGGGCGCAATTTCAACCAATAGAAATGCTTTTGTAGTATTGAAATTGTCTTTTCCATGCCATAATGTCCCGCCATATGACTATAGTGAACTTCCCAAATGATCTGAACCAGTGTGTGATTAGTTTCCAATAATGGTTTGATCCTGTCACTCCTCCAAAGGGTCAGTTATAGATCAGTTTACTTGAGCGGATTGCAATTAAAAGGTATAGTTGAAGTATTTATAGACTTGAATCCAAATTGAATTAAAGCCTCTATAGATTCCTTATGTATTAAATGTCATGCTTGCATTTAATAATCTATGTGCGGAAATTCATGAAAAGCAACATAAGAACATAATACACATAAGAGAGATGACACTTCCCTTGATAACAGAGTTCACCCGATGTGGGCTACGTCTTCGAGTCTCACTTCAAAGCTTGATCACTTTATTTTCCTCGCTGTACTGATTTATCTCCTTTACAAGTTGTAAGGCCAAAGTCTCTTTTCGGTGACAGAAACAAGAGACTGTAATGTGATCAGGAATGTTTACAAGCTTCACAAATTCTCATGCTCATGAGGCATCCATGATGCTGACCTTGACATCATTCCCACATACTTAAGACAGAAAAAGAGGAAGAATAAGAAATGACCCCCAATCATGATGGAGCCATAGAATTCCTTAGATTTGTTGTTCAGATCCAAGCATATATTCAACCCATATGCATATCTCGAAAACCACGAGATTTCCGACTGCTTCATTGGTCACTTATCATCAAAGTGCCACAAATTATCTTTCACTTGTAGTTGATTTGTTTATGTGTAATAAGAGAAGAAATAAGGAAATAGAAGGAATACGCTTCTCTTGTTGCCTTGCTGCAACCTCTCCATGCTCCTTCAGATCTGTATCAAGCATACTATGTAACGACATTCAATGAGAAACAACACAATAAAAAGCATGCTTAGATTGGCTTCTAGAATTTAGTCTATTGATCGGAGTCTTTGCTGCCAAAGTAGACCTTTCCATTGGATTCGCGTCATCGAATTACCCAAAATCGACTGTCAAATCGTCTCCATTGGACAATGTCACCTTCAGGCCTTCTCTGGACCTCTACCTTGATCCACGTGAAACTCTGCAATCAATTCATTAAATTATCCACATTGAAAACTGTGCCCAAACTAGTACGGAATGGTACGTGCACATCCTCCCTCCGTGCATTGGAAAAGTACACCTTTTAATAAATAACTTGGGCGAAGTTTACCAAATAGAGTGTTAACCCAAGTGGTTGGTGGAGTCTTAAATTTGGAGTTGGTTGGGGAGGTCTTGGGGTCAAGCTCGTGGGCCTCCCTTTTATGGCACATTTTTTATAACCTTTTCAACATTTTTGGGTCCACTGGATTTGGTGGGGTTGGACCAGATATAGTGGACTCTGCCACTAACTTGGCGGATCGGTTGCCAGGTTTGGCGGTAGTTTTGGTGGACTGGTGGAACCACTGCTACATTTGGCGGAGAAGGAGTTTTCTACCGACCAACCCTTATTGAAATTAAAAATTAGGTTACTGGCCCTCATTGGGAGTTTTCTTGCTACCATGTGGCAGACAATGACTAGGCCACGTGGCGACCATCCATTGGCCCACTTGTCTTTCAAGCTGCTGACTATACCTGCTACTTGTCACGTTGTTAGTAAGTCATGTGGTGTATCCTGGGTGGTGCCACGTGATGTCACCCGAGGGTGCTACGTGTCACATTTTCATTGGCCCATTTGGCAGCCCAAAGTGCCAAATCAACATGTCACGTGGCACATTGTCATTGGGCCACGTCAACATGTTGATGTCATGCTGACATCACTGCCACTGTGCCTGCCACATCACATATGACCTACCATGTGGTTGTACATATGCCACATCACCTACCACATCCTGTACGAATTCCACATCACCTTCCACATGGCATTTTCTCATTGGTCCACATGTCGAACTGAAAATGCCAAAAATGAGTGACACGTGGCAGCTTCTGGTGCTGTCACGTCAGCATGTTGATGTCATCATGACATGTGTCACTCTCTGACTATGCCATGGACTCCGTATGAATGCAGACATCATCAGTACGGTTGTTGATGTCAACAATATGGATGTTGACTCATCCCTGCTGATTGGGCTAGGTTGACCAAAACTTTGACTGCGAATATCTTTCAATCCGTAACTCTGTTTGGACCGTTGGAAATCTTGTGATGCACTCTTCGCAATGGTGACGATTTTTCTGAGCTTCGAGGACTTTGAATTTTTTCCCTTTTCCATTTGTCGAGGCCATTCTGAGTCTCCTGGGACACTTCTAAGATGTTCCCTAGATCCTTCCGGATCACGCTTCCCAACGGAAAGGAATTTTGGTCCCGAAAAGTCTTTACATTATAAGTTTCATGTCCATTGGACATACAAAATAAAACCCATACCCAAACTACCTCACAAGGCCTAAAAATATCAACATGTGAAAAAAAAGTGATATCAAACAATTATCACTTTTACACACTGCCCTTCTATGGGGTTTGAATTGGAACATGTGATTTACAAAGATGGCCACTCTCGACTAACTCAAGGATTTTCCTGATCTGTTCAGTCATCACGCCGAACAAGTCTTCCTTACTGAGTTGTCCTTTTTCTGGTAGTTGGTTTCCTTTTAGTGGTGGATTTTCTTGCAGCACTACCTGATTGGTTGTCTCCCTTGGAGGTGTCTGCCTAGTCATCTTGTTCCTCTTTGGACGTAGATCTAGATGCAAGGCCCAACATGTGGCCTCATGATGTCCATATCTGCTACAATGGATGGAGTATCCTTTTTCCTTCAGAGGTGTATTTCCCCTGCTCCTTTCTACATGTGGAGAGCGATTTTCTATCCTCATCTTTTTGCTGGTTGCCATAACCTTCCTGTACAAGGAATTTCTCTTCCAACACTGGGACGCTGCTATTGAAATATTGTAACTGCAAAGAGTATTCTAATAATTATTGATATATTATTCATTAGATCAATCCCCTTTTGTGGATTGATCATGTCAGGTATTGTAAATGACCAAATCCCATTTTGCGGATTGATCAAACCCTAATTGTAATGGGATAAATGAAAAGTTGGCCCCAGAATATATTAAAGTGGTTATAACCACCCAAAATATATTAAAGTGGTTATAACCACCCATAATGAGAAGTCCACCCAGCCATTGAAAAGACACCCCAGTTCACACGTGCCAGATTGTATAAATAAGAGAGGCTAGTGCCTCATTTGTACACACACTTACTTGTTCATCAGAGCACACGTTTGGAGCTGCAGTTGAAGAAGAAGAAGAGAGAGAGAGAGAGGCACACTTCTTGGAGAGGACTTTCTGTATTTGTTTGAGTTATCTCTTGGCATTGTATTGGATATCTATATTAATGAAGTTTTTGCTGGATTTTCTCCCCCATGAGGGTTTCCCAGGATAAATGATGTGTCTCTTGTGATTGTGTATTTCTCAGTGATCCTATCTATGTTATTGTTATCTAATGAAATGAAATGAAACTCAATAATAACTTAAACCTTAACATGGTATCATAGCTAATTTGAAGAGAGCATATTTCACAAGAGAAAGAACAAAATGTCACTGTTGTCATACATGCAAATCATGGATTTTTATTGAAGAAGAGTTTCAGCCTCAAAACCATCTAGAAAAGTGCACCCTAACCCAAGGATTTCTTTGGAACCTTCAACGCACCTTTTCAGTGGGAATATCTCCCAGAAAGTGAAACCCTAGTTTTCACCAGTACCAAAAAACCAGAAGTATCAAAAGTATCAGAAAACTAGAAGTACCAGAAAACTAGAAGCACCAGTCCAGAAATCCGCTGATCAAGTTTGAGGGGGTAAAAGTTGGATTTTCAGAAATCTGACTGCACCGGCTTACTCGCCTCAGCTCAACGCATCTATCCCCTGGATCATAATTTCAAAATTTGAAGTTTGAAAAATTAGGGTTTCCTCATAAAACACTAAGTTGCAGTTGCAGTTGCAGTCTCAGAACCAGTTGCAATTGCAGTACTAGTTGAAGTATTAGCGGTAGTACCAGTTGCAGTCACCCTTGAAGTTTTTAAGAGTTGGTGATCATTGCCGCTACTACCAGATGGTGCCACTACCTGCAAATGCTATCAGAGGTATGTACTCACATATGTTTAAATTGTTAAGCGTTAAAGGGTATTTGTAGGAGAAGGGATATCTTTCCATAGATCCAGAAGGATATCAAGATCCAACACATTCATAGGAATAATGCAACCTAGTTGTGATTATTCTGATATGCATCTATTTGTTATGACATTATTTTTATCAATGTTGCATGTTGTAGCTATGACCATCATTCTAACCTTGGGTCAAAATCCGAGTCAAGGTATTAGATGGATTAAAGTTGAGACCATAGAGTTTATTCTATAACCCAACCTTCTATCAAGATAGAATATTTTTCTAGTACAAAATACAGGTTGAAGAAAGCACTTGTCATCTTGAATGAAGGAGACTTGGAAGAAAAGAAACACACTCTTGAAGACGAGGCCACAGGTCCAAGGTTTGATTAAATCGATAATATTCAAAGTTGCACATGGAAAGTTACAAGTAAACACTATAGTTGAGATAACAGTCCTTGAAGAATATGATACTTGGTAGCATGTGAGCATATTGAGATAAATTCTTAATGTAACCATTTTCCTGATACAAACTAACATCTCCTCTAGGAGAAATCTCTTGTGTTAGTTCCAGGTTGCCATGGAGGAATGTTTTATCACAACACTATAAGAGTGTTGACCTCATTCCATATTGTATTTCTTACTCTTGATATTTGCTTCAGATAGGTCACAAGTGAAAGCTCTAAAGGAGCCACTGTGATGATTGTTCGTACTATTTATTTATCTACTATTATCAAAAGAGTACTATTCCTTCTTGTTGTTTCATTGACCTTGTTTCAGGTCACGGGTGATAACTCTGAGGAAGCTATAGTGAAGGTTGTTGAAGACAACATATTATATGAGACATGAAGGAGACTATGTAAATGACCATATACACTCGTGTACCAAAGAATATGAAGACAAAACTATCTCTTGAGATTCAGAGTATCTCATATGAAGATTGATTGAAAGGAGCAGAAGGCTCCAAAGATGACTGAACATTAGAACGGGAAGAAAATCTCATTTGAAGCATGACTCTGTATTTAGACTTGGTATTCAACACCAAGTATACCCTGTAAGAAATGATGAAGTCCTTATAGACTCAGAAGAAATCAAGAGTAAGATTGATCTTAGAAAGTATCAGATGAAGAGTCAACTTCCATGACTGGGAGACAGATGTCGTGAGAAGACTAGATCGTAGCTTCAAAAACTTGTAGGAGATATGAAATTTCCTGGGAAGATTCCCTTGTTTTATTGACAAAGAAGTAAGCCAGTCAGAAAGACTAGGATATGGATTCTTCCATGAGAAGAGAAGTCAATATTGACTGCCAATATTGATTTGTACAGATCAAACATGTTGCAGATATACAAATCCTGATGTATGTCCATAGGATTCTCCCAGCAAAAGGGAGAATACTATGATGAGACACTTATTGAAAAAATAGTTCCAGTATTTATGAAGACAACCAGAACAACCATGATTCATGTATAGTATGAGATGCAGAGGGAGCAATCCCCATATTTAAAATCGAGTGGAAGTTGGTGCAATACATTAGTTGGGTCATGGAGACATGACTACAATGAAAGATAGAGTTACCTCCATGAAAGAAAAAGAGCTATCTTCAGTATCAGTTATTAATCCACCCTCATTTTCAGATGAAGCTATTTCCATTATAGAAGAAGAGGAGTTACTCTCATATTTTAGCAGCCACAGTGAGGATGAAGCAATCATTCTCAGCTGTAGACCAGGTGCAGGTGCAAAGTCCCAGTTCCAGAAGGAACAATTGCAGAGAGAGTAGAGGGCATACTCCCAAACAATGAGACATATATGCACTTTGCAGAAAGCACATAGAGCGAGCACATGATTGTGCAGATTGAGTTGCAGCTGAGCAAGTGTACCAGATTGGTACAAAGTAATGAGAAAAATTGATCTGAAGATTGAAGATAGAAAGACTCATGTTTGCTAGTTGAGGAAGGATCTGTACGTGTTGAAGTAAGCTCCTAGAACTTGATATTGCAAAGGATAGACAATTTTCTGAGGAGCTTGGGATTTACCAAGAGTAAAGTTGATTCTAACCTCTACCTCAAGGTTATGAATGATGAGTCAGTGATATTGCTGTTGTATGTGGATGAATTATTCTTAACTAGAGAAGAAAAACTCATCACCGAATGTAAGAAGAATCTCGCTTCAGAATTTGAGATGAAATGCCTTGGCCTAATGCATTATTTCTTAGGTCTTAAGGTATGGTAGAGGCTAGAGAGAATCTTCCTTAACCAAGGGAAGTATGCAGTTGAAAACCTGAAGAGATTTGATATGTTGGAGTGCAAGTCCATGAATACACCCATGGAAACGAAGCTAAAGCTTCTAGTCGACACTTTTTCAAAATTGATTGATGCCACGCTGTATAGACAGATAATTGGATCGCTGATGTGTCTGACGAACACCAGAACATATATCTGTTTTTTCGTGAACACTTTGAGTCAGTTTCTAGTAGAACCCAGACATATTCACCTAGTTGATGCAAAACATGTGATGAGGTACCTTAAGGGTACGTTAGATTGTGGTCTCAGTTAATGATGGAGATCATGACTTCTAACTGAGTGGGTACATTGATTCAGATTGAGATGGAAGTGTCTCTGAAAAGAAGAGAACTTCAGGATGTTGTTTCAGTTTGCGATCAACCATGATCTCATGGTAGATTAGGAAGCAATCAAGTATTGCTCTTAGTACAACGGAAACAGAATACATTGCTGCATGTTTTTCCAGTTGTGAAGCCATATGGATTCGTAAGTTGTTGACTGGTCTATTCGACCTAGAGATGGAAGCAACCACAATCCTATGTGATAAACAAAGTTGCATAAAGATAACAAAGAATCTTGTATTCCATGACAAGTCGAAACACATAGAGATCCAATACCATTACATCTGTGACATGGTGCAGAGAGGAGCCATAAAGCTCCAATATGTTAGCACAGATGAAGAGGTTGTCGATGTGTTGACCAAGCCTCTGTCTCATGTAAAGTTTGAACACTTTTGAGATAAGCTTGGTATAGTCCGAAAGGACCTCCCTCGATAGGGGGAGTAGTGTTGTGTTGATATGCCAACCCAGTGTTGTTCTTCCAGCTTAATTGCTATGTCGAGATGCCATCCTAGTGCCGTGCTTCCAGCTTAATTGCTATGTAGAGATGCTAGCCTAGTGTTGTGCTTCGACCTTAATTGATGTGTTGAGATTCCATCTTAATTTCTATTGCCAACTTAATTGTTGTTTTGAGATTCTAGCTTAATTGTTGTTGCCAGCTTAATTAATGTGTTGATTCCAGCTTAATTGTTGTTGCAAGCTTAATTGTTGTGTTGTGATTCCAACTTAATTGTTGTGTTGTGATTCCATCTTAATTGCTGTGTTGTGATTCCAACTTAATTTCTGTGTTGTGATTCAACTTAATTGTTGTGTAGTAGCCTCGTGTTGTGATGATGTGTCAGCCTCGTGCTGTGATGATGTGACAACCTCGTGCTATGATGATGTGACAACCTTGTGCTATGATGATGTGTTTCCAACTTCGTGCTGTGATGCCAACTTTGTCCTGAAGACTCTCAACCTAGTGTTGATGTTGATGATGCTCCAACCTTCGTGTTGTGATGTTATTGTTGTTGATGATGCTCCAGCCTTTGTGCTGTGATATTGCTGCTTTTGATGTTGTATCAACCTTGTGTTGTTATTGATGATGATGATGTATTAGTGTTATACTAATCCATGTTGATGCATATGTTGATGATGCCACTTTAGATTCTTGCTAAATATGATGTTGATGATGCCACTTTAGCTTCTTGCTAAAGATGATGATGATGATGCCACTTTAGCTTCTTTCTAAATATGATGATGATGATGCCACTTCATCTTCTTGCTGAAGATGATGATGATGATGCCACTTCAGCTCCTTGCTGAAGATGATTATGATGATGATGTTGTCATTTCATCTTTCATGTCGAAGATGATGATGTTACTTTAGCGTCACACTGAAGATGATGATGATATTACCTTAGCCTCATACTGATGAGGATAATGATGCCATTCCAGCTCTCTGATGTGAATGATGATATTGATGATGAGAAAAAAATTCGATGATTTATAGATATGCCAGTCAGTGTTCCAAGATGCTTTTGATATTGCTGCCCTCTCTCTCGTCTGATGTTGTTGTAGAATACCCTTCTTGTTAAGGGGGAGTGTTGAAATATTGTAACTTCAAAGAGTATTCTAATTATTATTGATGTATTAGTCATTATATCAATCCCCTTTTGTGGATTGATCATGTTGGGTATTGTAAATGACCAAATCTCCTTTTGCGGATTGATCAAACCCTAATTGTAATGGGCTAAATGAAAATTCAACCCCATAATATATTAAAGTGGTTATAACCACTCAAAATATATTAAAGTGGTTATAACCACCCATAATGAGAAGTTGGCCCAACCAGTGAAAAGTGTTAAGAACCAAAGACTGAATACAAAAGCACCACTACAGATATACAAGAACAATATGAAAAATCTCCTTTATTACTATCAAACCCTTGAGGTAGGTCAACACCATACAATGGATCCTATTATGGAAGGGATCCTCTCCTGTTCACTTGCCTCTTCGAGGGGGCATCCTCCTATTGAGCTTCAACTCCAAATACAATACTTATTTTCATGTCCCATTACATTGCTTGACCCATTTATATAGTGCTACCATCACCTAAGAACATTCTAGATAAGGAATCTTCTAGAAGTAGAACCTTCTAGGAAATCCTCTTACATTTATTATATCTAACTATCCATTTATTATATCTAACTACCATA
>SNQJ01S0187478.1:0-18463 GCA_010110895.2 Picea sitchensis | reverse complement strand
CTTCGACAGCCTATCGAAGTCCCACAATTAGGTCAAACATGACCAATAATCCTCAAACCATGGTCAAGGGCCAACAACTGGAAACGTTCTGACTCGGCCCTTCAGTTCCATTTTGAAGGCTATAAATGGGCCAATTTCGAGCTATGGAAAGAAGAGAAAGAATTCAAATTTGAGAGAAAATTTACTCTGGAGGAATTATTTACTTCATGTTGAGTTTGCATCCCTTTGTCCTTTAATTCTGAACACAGTGTTCATCCCCCAAGCTCTTCTCTTATTGATTGAGAACCTCATTGTTTCTCTCTTATGAGCTTGCCTTTGGTGGAGGATTGAAGTGGTGGAGACCCAGCTGGAAGGAACTTAGTTTCTCGGTTCTGAACCGTGCCGACACGAAAGTCTGTAACATTTTCACTTTTATTGATCATATATTAATAGAAATACTCTTTTCACATCCAATTGATATCTTGCAAATATATTGAATTATTATTCCATGGGCATATTTGTCTTGTTTATTAATAGATTATGCTATTGAATGTGCTAACATTATATAATATCACCATATGATTGCTTTGTTTGGTTGTTGAGGACTAGTTGTAGGTGTATTGCTTTGGGTGAAGTGCTCAACGGTGGACTTCATTGAACGTCTGGATGAGGTAGGCCTTTTATCTTGTCTTGCTAGCATATTTTTTTATATAGAATACGTTAGAAGAGAGTTGATTTCTGTAGTCATTTCCATCTGTTGTGTTTTACCATAGCCATAGAGAGATTTTCCTTGTAATAGAATTGGTGACCATACTGGGGATTGAATCTTCTTTCTTAGGGTTTTGAGTACTTTTCTCCTTAGATTGCTCTCGATTCTATCGTGTTTCTTGTCGCATCATTGCTTGATAGCTTATGTTCACTCTGGGTCTAAGTTTTCAACCTTTCTCCCTTTCTTGGCCTTGTTTTGAAGCATATAAGTGCCTTTTTCCTTGGCAGTCGCGTACATACGCAGGCTGTCTCACTGCAATATGTGTATATACGCTATGTTTTCCTGAACAATCATGTACATCGATTTTCCTTGATCGTTTCTTGGTCTGGTGACTGCTGGGTGGGATTTGATGTTTACTGAGTCTTCTTAGGTCTCTGTGGTGCCTATTAAGTGCTTGTGGGATGACATGAAACCTATCTTTGGTTGAATTTCTGGGCGGAGTCTTTCTCATCATCTTTTCATTTTTTATTGTCTTTGTACATTGGGCTGGGTATTTTGCTGCTTGGTATCCTGCTTGAGTTATATTTTTCTATACACAGTAGTGTTATATATCAATTTACTTTTCAGTCCATGCATTTTCATTTTATTATATTGAAAATACAAAAAAATAGGCATTTTGCATTGCTTGGCACTTTTGTCTTTTGAATCCTTGTCATTAGCTTAGTGCATATAGTGAAAGGTTACATTTTACTTCAGAATTGTAGAGTTGAAATCCAAAATTTCATTGGTTTTTAGAAGCATATCATTCATTGAAAGTTAAAGTTAGGACTTTGCATCATTTTCATATTTACTTTTCTTGCAGAGTCATGACATTATGAATTTCACTACCATAAATTTTTGAGTAATCATGGCCATTAAAATTAACTCTATAATTTAAAATTGATTAGTCACTATTTTATTTTCTAGGGTACACAAACTAGCTTAGGGTTTAGTGCCTTGGAATAGGATTTTGTGAGTAAACTTCTCCAAGGCAATTAAGTCAACATATGTGTCTGAGAAAGGGAGTGGAGAAATCCATTATATAATTGGTAATATCAGGAGGCTCCGCTCACATCGGAGTTAATCAGGAGGTCACACGAAGTTGGTTGAAGGGATATCCCCCCGACACCTTCCTAGCATCAGAGATATTTCTGGGGATCTATTCGTATCTGGGGATCTTGCTAGTGCATTTACCTCCGTGAGAGGCGGTGCTTTCAAGGTTTTCGGCTTTGATACCCTGCCCATACGGTGGAAATGACTTACGACTGCTCTCCTGTGCATCAGTTATACAGTGGTTTATTAGTTTCTTGACTTAGGTGTCTCATAGGTTACTTGCAGGGGTTATTCTGCAGGTATCCTGGGTCAGATAAGAGTCAGACAACACACAAACTTTATGGAGGATTACCTCTTCGGGGGGATCTGACCGACTGGTTGTTAAGCCCACGAGGGCCCTTATAACTGATTTTGTTACCTTTGATCTTTAGCAGGGAGTCTTAGGCCCCTCTTGGGCGAGACATACCTTCTTTAGGGAGGGAGGCCACTCAGCCACTTTACCCCATTTGTATGCATATTGGTCGTTTGACTTTTGGTGTGCTCTTTGATTACTAGTTATCCTTAGGATATATTTTTTATATTTAGAGTCTTAAGTCATCATGGAGTTGGACCAGCCTCCCCGCTGGTCCTGTCGCTTATTACAGTTACCACCAGATTTCGAGTCTTTGCCTTCTAAAAGGCGTAGAGTTATTAGGCGTGGTACACACACATCCACTGTTCAGACTTGTGATTCTACAAGGATGAGTACTGAACCTAGTCTTCAAAAAACTGGGAGCCCTTCGACTCCCATACCTACTATAGTTAATGGCACGCCTTGGACTCCTTAAACCTCAATGGATATAGTGTCGGAGGCACCTATCATTACTATGGCTCGACCTATAGTGAATGCTTAAGCTACCACCTCAAACCCTTTTGGGTCTCTTGTCCACTCACCGGGATATAATATTTGGTCCATCCCTATGGCTTATAGTCCCTTTTCTTATGGTATGACCAAATTTACTTCACATTTTTTGAACTCCATCCCAGCTGCTGACCCTAATCATAGCATTGGGCTTGGGGGAAATACACCTCCCTACACTCCTTTTTTTTTTGTGGTTCTCAAATCCCTCAAATGACTCCTAATATGGGAGGCATTTCTGCATTTAACCCTAGGTCCAACCCTCTTGCCTTTAGGTGGAGCAACCAGCCAAGTGGACAAGCTTCTGCTCAATTTATGTCCTACACCCCTACCTCCTCGGCGTCGATTCCGACCAATACATTTGGCATGACGAATCCACCTCTATCTTCCATATTACCACCCAGAGGAGGTCAGTTTCATGCTTTGGGCAACCCCCGACCCGGATCCAATCCGGCTGGGGGAAATTTCTATAACCCTCAACAGAACATTCCTATTGGAATGATACCCAACCAACCTTTTATGGGTCAGCCCGGAGGAGGGCCTTATAATCCAAAACAGGGCAATGGTTCTTACCAAAACCCTAGATGGGATGTAGTTCCTCAAGTAGAATCTTTCCCAGGAGTTTTGGGCCAAATGTCGCAACCCCGTATCACTTTTCAGGCCATGCTTAATTTTCTAGACTTGTCTAAGTTAATGAACGACCCCATGAGTCATGATCCTACATGGCCCCCCATCTCCACTAAACTTCCTTCGGACATCCCAAAGTTCGAGGGTAAGAATGGTGAGGATCCTAGTGATCACATCACTACCTTTCACCTTTGGTGCTCATCGAATTCCCTTAATGATGATTCTATTCGATTAATATTATTTCAACGCACCTTCATCGGAGTTGTTGAAAAATGGTATATTGAGCTACCTAGGGGGGCATATGGGACTTTTAGTCAGTTGGTGTTGGTCTTCCTTAACCACTTCCAGTTGCCCATTCGTTATGATGCTGGCCTAGAACTTTTGTCGACTTTACGCTAGGACACTGCCACTCATATCTCGGATCATATCTAGGAGTGGCATAGACAGAAGAGGTTGATTAAGACCCCTATACCCATGACCTTTATTTTATAATGGCTCCTTAAGTATTTTCACACTCCTATCTCAAAGGACGTTTCTACTTTCAGGGTTTCCACTGAGGAAGAAGCGATCTTTAGATCCCAACAGTTAGATTTGATATATGCTCAGTCTGGGATGTTATATCACCTTCTTCCGGACGCACTGCGGTCAACTTATGACCCTAGACAAAAGGTCGGACCTCGTGCCAATGGAATTTTAGGTACCACCAATGTAAAGTACGCAGAATCGATGACAAGCCAGATGAAAGAGTTGTCTCTAAACCACTCTGCAGGAGGGCCAACTTCGTCTGTGTCTTCCAACCCCACTTAGTTGGTGGATGTACATTATGTGCAATCGTCAGCTAACCCAAATGGTAACCAACAACCAGGCGGGAATAAGAAGAAAGGACGTAATAACCATAAGGGTGGGAAAAATGGTAATAAACCCAAGTATAATGGTAATAATGAGGAAACGGGTAATAATGTTGGGGAGGGAAAATGAGAAATACGTAAGGTGAAGTTTCCCTGTAATCTTTGCAAAGATGATCACATTACCCATTTATGCCCCAAACTTATCGAAGTTGCGAGGCTATTATCTCTACCTTCTGCCATGCTAACGAATCCATTCCCACATAATCAACACATGGCCTCGAGCTCCTCAAACGTCAGAAATGTGGCTGGTAGGAGTCAAAACCCATCGTTGCAAGATGGAGATTGTTTATGTATCAATATGGTCGATGCAAAAGTTAATGTAGCCACTCGATATCGATATTATATCTCTTCACAAGCTATCCCTGGTATATAATCTCCTCCTCCTCTGGAGACGACTTTACAGATTGAAAAACTAGAGCCACTGCCTCGTATTTCGAAAGGATTACTCAAGCGCTCTACCCATAATCCAAATTCTAGAGCTGCCTAGAACTACTCTATTGTTGAGGACCTGGGTCAAACCCCTTGTGCGATGTTGCATTTGGAGGTACTCCAAACGTGTCCTTCACAGAGGAATTCCTTACTATCTACTTTAGGAGCTCTAGAACCCAGTGGCTCAAAAATTTTCAAGTTTGACGTCACATATGTGAAGCCTCGCTTGCCTTACCATGTGGATTTCCAAATCCACACAGAGTACTCAAAGTATACCATCAAACATGTGGTTGTTGATGAAGGAGTTTTTATGTGTGTGATGTCCCTTATCTGTTGGAAAGCTCTCGGTTCTCCGAATCTTTCCAAGTCATCGAACATGTTGATTTCTTTTGACGGTCATTCCTTCTGCCCTCACGGTATTCTTCCTACCTTTCCAGTCCAATTAGGTGGTAAGATGGTAGAGGTGGAGGTAGATGTAGTTGATGTGCCTCTTGATTATAACTTGTTGCTAGGACGTAATTGGACCTATGATATGGTCATCGTTGTATTGTTCGTCTTCCATACTCTGTATTTTCCTCATGAAGGGAAGATTGTGACGATCGAACAATTATCCTTTGCGTACTCTAGTCCTAATGCATCTGTTGGACCTTCGATCCCTGTGATCGACAATTCTTAGCCGACAACTAAGAATATCGGTGTCGGAATGTATTCTTCCCTTATGGGTACTTTCAACTTCTTGACACCGAGTCACCACGTTTATGCCATGTCCAGTAGGCTTGTTTCGACCGAGAGGTCCATTCCTTTCCGTACTTCCTATTTTAGTGATCCGTGGATCCTACCTTCCCCAAATTCATCCTATGAAGGTTAGTTTCATGCTGGAATGGCCATGCCACTATCGACAGTAGAGATTGCGTATCAACTTGTTCTTAACTCTTACGTCGATCCTGATCCTATTCCCTCGCTGACAGACGAGGAGGATCCCGTTCTTAGGCCCGTGTGGACCACTTCGTTGTATTGTTCACATGATTTCCTCAATGAGACTTTTCCTTTGAACAAAGCTATCACTGAAGCCATGAATGATTTCAAGAAACCTTGGGATGATATGCATCACCGCTCTTATTTTCTCCCAGAGCTTGAAAGAATCGAACAAGACGAATTTCGATCTACTTTGAGTGAGATAGTTGGTCACGTTGTAGTTACACTTGATATGCATGACATTTATGCCCAAGGAAACATGGCAAGTATTTCTCCTACCATCACGATCGATATCCCTCGTACCCCTAGAAAGGTTGAAAATGTACATATCGGTGCGAATTGTTCACCAGAAGAAATCTTGATCTACATCGAACTCTTCAAGGAATTATGACATGTATTTGCTTGGTCATATGTAGAGATGCTAGGAATTGACCCTCATATTTTCAAGCATGAGATTATAACTTATCTGGATGCTAAAACTGTTCAAAAACGTCTTAGAGTTGTCAACCTCTGGAAGGCCCCTGCTATTAAGGCAGAGGTAGAGAAGCTACTTAATGTTGGCTTCATCTACCTAGTTTCCTTGACTGAATGGGTATCCAACCCCATTCCTGTGGATAATAAGCAAGGAACCATCAGTATATGTATGGAATTTTGTGACCTAAACAAGGCCTATCCTAAAGACAACTTCCCAACACCTTTCATCGATCAGATTCTTGACAAGTGTGCGGGAAGCAAAGTATTTTCTTTTATGGACGTATTTTCAGGATATAACCAAATTCAAATCAAACCTGAGGATCAACACAAGGCAACATCTATTTGTCCTTGGGGTACTTTTGCATACCGAAAAATGCCTTTCGGCCTTAAAAACGTCAGAGAAACCTTTCAACGTGCCATGACTTTCGATTTTCACGATCTTAAGCACATAGTCGAAGATTACCTTGATGATCTTGCTACTCACTCTCACAAGAGAGTGGATCACACTACTCACCTTCGGCTTGTTTTTGAAAGATGTCGTTACTATAGAATCTGATTGAACCCTCACAAGTGCATCTTTTGCATTAAGTCTGGTCGTCTTTTGGGTTTTCTAGTTTCTGAGACGGGGATCATGGTAGATCCACTAAAGGTTGAGGAAATACTTTGATTTCCTCCCCCGCGCACGAATAGACAACTTCAGGGTTTACAGGGGAAAGATAACTTTCTTCATCGGTTTATAGAAAACTATGCCACTATCACTAAGGGTTTCATGCATCTCTTGAAGAAGGACAACCCTTTTATGTGGGATGATTGAGCCCAGGAGTCCTTCGATGCTTTGAAGAAAGCCTTGGTATCGGCGCCTCTACTGAAGCCTCTTGACTACAGTAGATATTACTTGCTTTATATCGCCGCATATGAGGATACAATAGGTATGGTTCTAGTTCAGGAGGATGATGAGCTCCACAAGCACGTCATCTACTATCTTAGTCGAACCTTGGTCGGTCCTGAACTTAATTATTCTCACGTTGAAAAGCTAGCTTTGGTTGTCGTGCATGCATTCCAACATTTGCGTCATTATATATTACTTTGCAAGACTACTGTGGTTGCCGATGTCAATCCATTTCAATACGTCCTTACCAGGCGTATCGTAGGGGGGAAATATAATAAATGGATTTTCATTTTACAAGAGTTTGATCTCGATTTCAATTCTGCAAAATCCAAGAAATCATTATTCTTTGTGGAGTTAATATCCAAATTTCCATGATTAGATGAGGATGTTATCCATGTTGATTTGTTTGTAGACAAAAACAGTTTTCTTGTCTCATCGTCCGACCCCTGGTATGTAGACATTGTTCTCTATCTTCAAACTTTGAAGTTCCCTCAACATCTCTGGCGAGATGACTGACGATGTGTAAAATACCAAGCTAAGAGATATACCATCATCAGTGACACATTGTATCACTGAGGAATAGAAAATATCTTGCATCCTTGTTTAACTCACGGAGAAGGTGAGTCAGTCCTGAACGATTGCCACAATGGGGCTTGTGGTGGTCATCTATCCGGGTTTGCGATAAACCAAAAAAATTTGCGATCCAATTATTTCTAGCCTACTAACTTTAAATTTTGTATTGAAGTGGTTAAGAAGTGTCACCCCTACCAGGTTTTCACTCAAAAAATGTGCTCGCATCTAGCCCCTCTTCACCCCGTCATTACCGTCGGTCCCTTCACCAAGTGGGGGGTGGATTTTGTGGATTCCAACCCAACTTCGGCTGGGGGGCATCAACACATTATCGTGGTTGTCAACTACTTTACTAAGTGGGACGAGGTCATGCATAGAGTTAAATCCGATTGGAAGACTGTCACCTTCTTCATTTTCAATCAAATTATCGCTTGGTTCAGTATCCCGAGTGAGATTGTCACTGATCATGGAAGTCACTTTTAGAACAAAATGATGGAAGAACTAGCATCTAAGATGGGGTTTATACATGGTCATTCTTCTCCTTATTACCCCTAGGAAAATGGACAAGTAGAGGCCGTCAACAAGTCTCTCAAGACCATTTTGCAAAAAATTGTCAGTCAGAGCAAGTCCAACTAGCACATCATGCTATATCTTGCACTCTCGGCATATTGAACCTCGGTCAAGAGTGCCACCGATTTTTCCCATTTCCAGTTAGTACACGGTGTGGATTTGATTTTACTTATTGAATGTGAAATCACTTCTCTTAAGTTGGTAGTCACGCTCCTACCTGACACTTTCGATCTCGAGTGACGGCTTGTACACCTGGAGAGTCTTGATGAGAAGCATCGAGATGCCTCTACGACTATCGAGGTGAACAAAGACATGTCAAGGTCTAGTACAATAATTCTGTCTGTCCTCGATTGTACACTGAGGGTGACTTGGTCCTCTTGTATGATCAAGCCAAAGAACCATTGGAGCAGGCAAGTTTAATCCCATGTGGCACGGTCCTTATATTGTGTGACATGTTCTAGAAAAAGGAGACTATGAGTTAGACAATTATGAAGGGAATAGGTTGGACGAGCCCAAAAATGGGATCTACTTGAAAATATATTACGCTTAATCCCTAGGCTTGGGTGAAACTATTTGTATACTAATGTAATTTAGTTTATATATCTTTTTCCTTTCTTTACGTCTTCGGATTTCTTATCGAGTTTTCACTTGGTTGATAGATGTCAACAGAGTCTTCGATCTACCTAGGATTCACAGACGGAGACAGTCGTCATACATGGAACATGGCTTCGACCACTTGGGTGGTTTACTCACCCGAGGGTCTGCTACTGTCTTCAGGTGGCGTATGCCTAGGGCCATCCACGAACAATGTGGCCGAATATAGCGTCGTTATAGAAATTTTACGCGATGCTATCTCACATGATATTCTCTCTTTAGAGGTTCGCTTGGATTCCCAGTTAGTAGTATGCCAGTTTAATGACAGTTACTGCATGCGTGATCCTATTTTACTCCGACGATTCCTATGGGTACGTCTTTTAGAACGATAGTTTGATTTTATTACATATTATCATATTCCTAGGAGTTCTAATCATGTATCTGATGTTTATGCTAATTTTGTTTTAGATTGGCATTTGTCACATAACTAAAGCAAAGAAAACCATCTCATCAATGTACACATTGTAAAATATAAGTAAAGTCGAAGATCCTTTTTTATATATTTCAAAAATATGGTGTTTATAGTACAAAATTGGGGCTAATACCCTCAATACACATATACAACCGATACTACAATATCCCACGACATCTACGCCTGTGGCTTCAGATGTGTGTCAT
This sequence comes from Picea sitchensis, assembly GCA_010110895.2. NCBI lineage: Eukaryota > Viridiplantae > Streptophyta > Pinopsida > Pinales > Pinaceae > Picea > Picea sitchensis. The sequence continues at coordinate 9,071 of SNQJ01S0187478.1, read as the reverse complement.
GGTAACAAACCATGACATTTGCAAGATGCAAAAATATTCGTACCCATGCCCTGGGTACACCAACTACCTGTCGTTGCATAGCTTGAGGCAGATCCTCTACCTGAACCATAAGAACCCTCTAAGTCAAACGAGACAGTTTTCCCTCCACGTTTTGTAGGACCCTCTCAATTTCTCCTCCTGCCGCCTCATCTCCCTGGTTCCTCCATCGATGTAGAGGAAAACCTTTTGGCCGTCGTGGACCCACGTCTGTGTTACACAAGTTTCTAGTCAATATTTAAGCACCATCCAAAAAGATTTTTGTTCTATTATACAAAAATACAAAAAAAATGAAATATGTAAAAAACATTTGACATACCTATGTCACTATAGGCGATCCCTGGTGGGAGTGGCATGTCTGGATCCCCTCTGAAGTCTATCCATGCATAGGGATAGTCATCTAGGGCGATGACATGTCACTGCCACCAGAAGAAAAAATCCTCGTTGTAGGGTGTCGACACCCTACCTCCACCGTGCCATGGCTAGATCGCGAGGTCCTCTCGAAAGAATCTCGACTCTAGGTCCTAGATCTGGAACCCGCTCAAATAAGAAACTGCATAGGATAGAGGCAAACCCAAAATTTCTCTTACTCCCTTGTTTTCACTCTGTCAACTGGCTCTTCATATTTTCTAGTAGTGAGGTACACTAGTCATATATTGTGGGTCTCATACACTTCATTGCATAGAACATGAGCGGCCTTGAATCTTGATGCAATGAGACCGAACCTGTGATCCTAGTCAATACAAGGAAAATAATCTTCAGGCTGAGATTGTTTATTTCCCGGATAGGGAGTTGACTCCCTACCTTGGGAGTCCCTGCTACACAGTGAGCATCGATGTACTCCTCTATTTTCATTCTACTCCCTACTCCCCATGATTTGAGGTTTACAACCTCTCTCTGGCGTGATAGACCAGTCAAAAAATAAATGTCCTCTACTTCAATTCTTAATGATTGCTCATCAAGATTGAAGATTTCACTCTAAGGGTCCCAGTAACCCACAAGCATCTCGAGCAACCTCACCTGAGCTCTCATTCCTTTGAGCGCCCAAAATTTATATAGGCCACATCTCTTTAAGGCCATTTGGGCCCCCGGATCTTGATCCACAACAACATCGACCTCCTCGTGCTCTCTTTCTCTCCATTCAAGAACCATCCTGCCAAGGAAAAATAAAAAATTGAGTTAGAATCCTTAAAATTTATTGTTTGTGTGCCTTTACGCGGTCTACTTCACTTACATTCTCATATAGAGCTGGCTATATGCACCCTGCAGTTTGCACAGGAGCGTATAACCCATTGTATATGCGACCTTATTGAAGATAGCCCACATACACTGATTTCTACATTTATCACCCTCAATTACTAAAAATTTGGAACCTAATTCAAAAATTTAATCCACTGGAAATGAAGAGGAAGGGAAGTAGATTTACCTGGTCTAGATGGTTGTTGATTTCGTTGTCTGACGCTCCCACAAACACCGCTTGAATCTCGAAGGCATTTTGGTCCAATTTGCACTATTTGGGTAAAAAATCAAAATGGTATAGTAATTTTTGGTTTTGTTACTATTTATAAACTATTTTTACCCACTTTCTATAGTTTTGAGCCATTTTTTCACCTAATGGACTAATACAAGGGTGGATTGAGTTGGTTTTTGCAATTTTAACCAGGGATTCTTGCAGATTTCAATGTTACATTGACCGTTCATCACCATGGGAAGGTATTTTCACTACCCAACATATAGGATAGGTATCCATTCCATTATGCATTTTCGTATTATCCTATAAATGTCACTTTTTATGCCTTAGGTATGAACCCATTTGTTGCGACACAGAACCTTCCATCTGCTATAAGTCGTCCCGTTATCAAGTGGTAGAGACTTTCCGAACCTGGGTGCCCTAGTTAGATCCCCTACTGCATTTGGTGCTCGTGCAGAGATTTTTCCATAGGACCAGGAGTCCTTCATAACTAATACATGACTTGATGATGAGCCTCATTTCTCACTCATAAACATGTTGCCTTATACCCTGAGGACTCCCAACCGAGTTTAATTTAATCTCTTTTCCAATTCTTCTTCAAAAAGAGAAACGATTGTCGAGTGATTTGTCCCTTTCACACTCATTAAATTATACTTGAAAGGTTGTGAGTCTTAGTTAATCTCTTTTCCGACTCGTTATCAAAAAGTGAAAAGATTTTTGAGTGAACTTGTCTCTTTCACACTCGTAAATTGGATGTGAAAAGACATCTATTTGGCACAATTTTATCCCTTTTTCACACCAAGTAGAATAAAAGACATAAAAAATGACATTTTTTGGTGTTAAGTTGTGATTGCATCTCATGCCATTGCTTGCAGTATTGAGCCTATAGTCGATTCTCTCTTTGTGTTATAAACCATTTGCCTCAACATTTTTTGCATCCTCAACCAAGCAGAGCCTTGTTTATATCCTATGCAATTTGACACCCTATACCTTGGAGGGAACATTCCCCCAAGTGTCCATCTCCCGCATGCATTTCCCTTCATTAAGCATAGGTACGTTCCACTATTGGAACTAGTTTTTCTTACTTGCGACACTCATTTCCTCCTCTGTATCATAGCATTCATTTGTCTATGAAAAAACAAAAAAACACGGACGGGAAGGGAGTACTATCTCATATTGGCAGCAATCGTGTCGCCTTTGAACAAAGCACAAAGTTATTGAGTCCATCATAATTTTTGGATTAGCATGGCCTTAGGAAGTTGAGCTCGTTACAGAGTCTTCTCTACCGGCTGGTTACTCTTCCAGTCCCTATAGAGAGTTTCATTGGTGCCTCCTGCATCTCATGGTTTCATCATTGGTTCTATGTTGCCAGAGTCCTCCATTTGTCTCATGATCTTGTTCAAAGGAAGTCTATCAACCTGTGTCGACCACTCCTCAAAACTCTTCACTTTGCATGTCGACCATACCCTCATTTTGTATCAGAATCACATGATACTGTAGTCCTATAGTGCACCTTGGCCCTACTTTCATTATTGGTAGGTAACCTTGAACCCAGTAGTCGACATTTCATCATTGGTCGTTGACTGGGTGGTTTCCCTCATGTTTGACGACAAGAAATCTATTCACACATTAGGATTCATGTAATGTCTTGGATGCCATTATCCTTATTGGTGGTTTCCTCACCTTTCAGCCGTTTTCATCATTGACTTTTATTCAGAGGGTCTTTTTTGTGTACCACATGCACTTGGCACACATGAAAGATGCATAGGGTCGTTGGTTCGTGAACATGTTCTTCGTCTGATTTCCACCAAATCATGAATCTCTTGCTTTGTACCTCATGTTGACTAATGAGAGATGCCTTAATGCTCTCCTTTTAACAGGTCTCCTTCCATCGACTTCAACTCATTTATTATGGATATGAAACCTAGAGTCTTATGAGTACCTTAAGGCTTGCAGTCATTAGTGGCAAGCTCTCTCGCCATTGACAGTTGGGAATACATCAATGTCTCCTGATCGACGGATTCTTCAGGTGTTTGACACCAGCTCCTTTATTCACACTTGTAAGAATGTACTCGGTGCCTTGATACCTACTTTCATTATCGATAGGTTGTCTTGCATTTGTTAACGATATACATCAATGATCGGTAATCAAACGATGTCTCATTGTGTTCAACCTCAACTCCTTTATTCACATGATGTAGACTTGCACCCTTGGTAGATTGTGTATAAGACTTGAAGACATCACTATGTGGCCGCATCTTTCCTGAGTTGTTGCTTCCTTTTCATTGGACCAATACCTATATGACTTCAGTGATCATGAGAGATCAGATTGTACTCCATGGTATACAGATATCTTCAGATTGGTTTTGAGACTGGTTCTACTGGGCCTTGCTCATGACTATGACAACTATTGGCATGTAACCACATTTGTATTTTCCTATTCATGGTCATAGACACTTGTTTGGTATATTTTCACATGGATCTGCAGTGTAATTTTATTGGCATCCATGTATGCAAAGTTAGTGAAGAATGTAATGAGCAACTAGTTCGTCCAGATGGTTCCCTACCACTCCACTTCTGGGTTGTTTATAATGTATTTTGGCCATCGTAGATACTCCTCTGACCTCACACATTAGGGGGCATCTGTTATAGAAAGATTTTCCTCACCCTATACAATCTTTTCGAGAAGGCCTTTTTCCATTTCCCCATGCAGACTTATCATTCATGTTTGTAAGATCTAGAGCTAAAAAAAATATGTTTCCACGTGTATACATCTTTCACACTATACAGCATGCGTATACGCAGTCTGCTCCACTACATCCTATGTACATCAGGATTTGTGCCAGAAAATGAAAATTAATGTCGGGTTTCCATGTCACGATAGGAGATCTATGATCCTTGGCCTTCCATATACTAGAAACGTTCTGACTTGACCCTTCAGTTCCATTTTGAAGGCTATAAATAGGCCAATTCCGAGCTATGGAAATAAGAGAAAGAATTCAACTTTGAGAGCAAAGTTACTCTAGAGGAATTATTTACTTCATATTGAGTCTGCATCCCTTTGTCCTTTAATTCTGAATATAGTGTTCAGCCCCCAAGCTCTTCCTTTATTGATTGAGAACCTCATTGTTTCTCACTTATGAGCTTGCCTTTGGTGGAGGTCCAGCTGGAAGGAACTTAGTTTCTCAGTTTCAAACCGTGCTGACACAGAAGTCTGTAACATTTTCACTTCTGCTGATCATATATTAATAGAAATACTCTTTTCCCGTCCAATTGATTTCTTGAAAATATATTGAATTATTATTCCATGGGCGTATTTGTCTTGTTTATTAATGGATTGTGCTATTGAATGTGATAACATTATATAATATAACCATATGCTTTCTTTGCTTGGTTGTTGAGGACTAGTTGCAGGTGTATTGCTTTAGGTCAAGTGATCAACGGTGGACTTCATTGAACTTTTGGAGGAGGTAGGCCTTTTATCTTGTCTTGCTAGCATATTTGTTTATATAGCATACTTGAGAAGAGAGTTGATTTCTGCATTCATTTCCGTCTGTTGTGGTTTACCCTAGCCATAGAGAGATTTTCCTCATAACAGAGGAAAATATCTTCACTCTTTTGTGTAATTTCATCTGTGGGTATAGTTCAGTTGTGGGAGAGAAACAAACAAAAATCTGAGGGTTGAGTGTTTGATCCATGGTCACAGTAACTTAGTTATCTCGTGCTTATGATATTTCATAGCTCCTGCTACCATTCCCTAAAATTTTAAATTTATCCATAGGTACGAGGACTTATGTTCTTGTGTATGGATTCCATCTATATGAGGACTTATAATCTTACGTATGGATTCAAACTTCTAGTATTCAATCTTTTAATCTTACCACTAAAATTTTAACTTTATCCATAGGTACGATGACTTCTATTACTATGTATGGATTCCATATGTGTGAGTACTTTTAATCTTGCATATGGATTCATACTTTGAAAATAAGAAATAAAAAAATCACATCATAAGACTTCATAAAACTACCATAAACAGATTCATTGTTCTGTGTATAGGCGTTGTATTTACTGAAAAACTAGGAATATAAGCTAAATATTTTTCCTTCGCAATATATATGTTGCAATACACAGATACAAGAAATATATTAGATTCCATATAGATATACAAAAAAAATTGGTGCCAGGCTTTTTAAAGGTTTCTTCTGCGGTGGAGAAAAAATATGCACATGCTGTAGTAGTTGGGCTTAGTGGGATGTGGGAAATTCACATGCAGGTAAAACAACCCTTTTTAATCCATAAAAATATGGTATACTTTAGTCCCTATCATGCCCACTTTGGGTGCATAATGTGTAGTGTGTTTTGGATCCTATTCAATTAAAAATCATAGATTTTGCACCACAAGTTCAACAATTCAAAATGGAAAAATATGGAAAATTGGATTGTGCTATGATTTCTCAAATACAATTATTTGGTTGGTTAGAATGTGGTACATTTGTTCAACACTCTGGAATTGCAGGCCCACAAAAAGAGAAATTGAGCTTTACGTCGATAAGGGATCTTCTTTTGTAACAAAATCATGGATATTCTGCCTATATTATCTATGAATGTATCATGTCATCTGAGGAGGGGTATATTATTTGTGTATTATTATTTCAGGAGGAATTGATTAGGCATGGTATTGAATAAAGTAGAAACAATGAGAAAGGTTATAACTTCCTTGGTCCTTAAAGTGCTTTTGTTGGTGATATTCTCTAGGCGAGTTTCAATCTGGATCTTGAGACCCACTAAATTTTGGACCAAGATGTGGCTTCGTTTGGAAAAGAAAACAACCACACCAACCTTTGGATACAAAGGTATGATTTATTCAAATTTCTTGATATTGATAAAATTAGTACCTGAGACTTATCATTGTTGAGCCAAAGAAGTTTAACTTGAATTGTATGTTTCATTAACTGTATATGTTATGTACATATATATAATTAGTACCTGAGACTTATAATAGTCAATCCAATGGAATTTAAATGGATTGTTGTGTCACAAAGTGGATATATAGTGATGTGAGGGAGTTACATCACTAATGGGGCTTCTTGTCTTAGAGGAAGATGTTATTCAAACAATCAATTTTACGTGTAAAATGAATGACACATTTGTTGAAATTGTATTTGTGGGCAATGTTTTCCCCTCTAAAATTGGTTTCTTCCTTTGATAGAGCTGTTTTTCTGTTTCATAATTGTTTATGAATACTTGATTGTCAATCTATCGTATGCGAATCCTTGGTTGGTTTTCTCGGATCTATGTTAACGTATTTGTATTTTAACTTTATATTTAATCATAGAGAAAGATCCCATAAAACTATATGTAAATTTTGGGGTGCTTTAAGATTGTAGAGATCAAATTTGTGTTGACTGGATGTAGACAAAACTAGGAATGGATCCCAGGTGGAGATAAAATAAGGAACGAATCCTAGATGATTTGACATCGTAGATATGACCTCACAACTTGAACAACTTAGCTTAATTTCTGACATGATTTTCTCCGAGAACTAGGGGCTATTGATATTGTGTTATATTCTCTCAGACCAAATTTAACACATATATGATATTTTAGCTCTACCCATTTCCATTATGGCATTATGGTGGTTGTCCTTGTTTTAACCTTGATCTCTAGGGTCAAAATCATCACGGATGTGGATAGATTTGGATAAGGCTAAATATAAGTTTGAGGTGATTTAATAAGACCTCATAATTTTAAATAACACTTATATTCCACTCCTCTATGTCAAAAAAAAATGAGGTGATTATTCATATGTTGTTATATTGTCTAAGATCTACATGACCAACGATCTACATATGTAACTTTATTCATCATTGTCTAAGGTGATGACATATGTAAGAAATACATGACCAACGATCTACAATGCTTTTCTATACATGAAATCCTTTAGTATCAAAATTCAACAGCCTAATAAAAACCATTCTCTATAGTGACAATTTTAAGATAATTTAGACCACAACTCAACTCACTGTTCTACACAAAAGGAGGAAACATGAGAATGATATATATCTGTGGTGGTTATGCCTCTCAAACAAATGAAATGAAATGAATAGTATAATATGTAAATACACCAAGGAAACAAAAAGGAAAAAGAAGAATGTTAGTCATGCAGATAGAATGAGACGATGGGCACGCATCTGTCCACACATAAGCCATGCTGGGGATATGTGATCCCACTCTCTTTTGTTAGCATAGAAGATCCCAAAATCATAAAACATGCTATGAAAGTTTGTAATAAAACCAACCAAATTTAGCCGAAAATATTTATTAGTATACTATCATATACATGCACCACCCAACATTTTGTTATTCGTAGTAGGAGGAAAACACTCCAAAAGCAAAATAAATGGCCTCTGAGCTCTTTATGAAATATACATGAAGGTTAAAGAGTGTTCAAAACAAGTGAGTAGGGAAGGAATATGAAGAGAGGTAGAAACACATAAATAAACAAGGGAAATAGTCCCTGCTTAGTTTAGTTAATTAATTATTAAAAATTTACATTGAAATGGAACTTAAAGGAAAACTATTTTAATTATTTTCAATGTAATTAATCATAATCAAGAAATAGATAAATGGTTTTTATTTACAAATATAATAAAAATATAATGAATAATATGATTGTGTTGTATTAATGCCGACAATTTAATCTTACAAATTAAACTATGAACATATTAAATATCTAATGCATTTATAAATTATTTATTTTATATATTCTTTGATGATAATTTTAGTTTAACTACACCATTTAAACTTAAAAAAAAGTCTTTTAATGATTTAAAAATGTCTTTTAATGATTACGAATATTAGGAAAAAAATATTTTGAAACAATTCGTATTAAATAATTTAATTATAAATAAACATATAAATATTAAAAACATTCCATTTATATTTCTCCAATTTTTTTATATAAATTTAGCTAAATTAAAATTATTTACATATTAAAAGATTTTTCATATTTTAACATAAACCTAAATGCCCAAGCTTAATCTAAGTGTGCCAAAGTTAATTTATAGAAACATGATTCAGGGCTTCTAACGTGTATGAAATTGGACAAGGACTGTTAGAGAGGACTAGGTTTATGTAGGTTGCCTTGTTGATTATGTTGTGGCACTACTGGAAATTGATTTGATTTATACGTGTTAGGACCTTATAATAGGGAAATCAGTACTCTGACTGATATCTATCTATTTAAGGCATAAAGCAGATTGCTCATAACACTATTTCTCATGACGTTCAGCGAAGATGTAAAGGCGACAGATAAAAAGCGCACGACACTGACCAAGCATAAGATGAGTACCTACACGCGAGCTACAAAGAAAGTTCTTGTGCATTTTTAGAAAAAAAAATATGAATTGGTTTGAATGGCAAAATTTTATTCTTGTGGGTAAATACAAAGTTTGGTTTATTAGCCAAAATTTGGTCTTTTGAGCCAAAATTGGCCCCTCGGCCTTTATGCAGAGTTTTTTGTCTTGTTTATCAAAATATAAATTGTTTGACAAATATTTTT
>SNQJ01S0187476.1:31223-42611 GCA_010110895.2 Picea sitchensis | reverse complement strand
TTTCATGTATTTATGAGAAGAATCATACCAAACAAGAGAGAGTAGAGATACATGGGAAATTTCAATAGTCCTTTATTATGAGAATAATGACCTTAGAAAGAATTGAAGGGTGACGATATAGAATTGTGAATCTGTTGAAAAATGGATCATCATTCTACCTAGGTATGGGGATTGAAATCTATCAAATATGCATCTTCATAGTGCATATCTCTTCTCCATTATTCTAGATCAAGATAATGAGAAGTTTTCTTTATATAGTTTATGAATCATATTATAAAGTAGGAAGCAATGTTACCTATATCACATGACAATACAAAGACATTGAGGTTGTTGTGGATGGATATTGGTGACCATCAAAATGGGATAATTGTATTCATTCATGCACAATCGTTGATAGAAAGAGTGAGAGAGATTGTGTGGTTGAAACTTGAAGAAGACACAAACATCAATGGCTATAGAAAGTAGAAAGGAGGTTGAAGTCCCTAGAGGCCAAGCACAATGACCATAATTCATCTTTTCTTCAAATTCCTATAGATTCCATGGTGAGTTGAGAACCAAGGTGATCCTAGGATACCAGTGAGACTTTATCATCTAATGATCCTAGATTCATTCTTTAGTTTTTTGTTTGCTTGGTTCGTTTTTGATAATTTTGATAATTTGTTTCAATGAATTTATTGCATTTTCTCTATCCTCTCTCTTAACTGAATTTTTTTTTTTTCCACAAAAAAATTTACAATTTCATTATATTAACAAAATTACATACACAGATATGTACCATCTATTTTGACATAGCTACGAACATATTCTCCAACAAAAAAGGTCTATCCCCCAAACAATATCGGCTAACATACATCAATGAGACATAATCACATGACCGATACTAGTTCACAAAAAATAATATCCATCTGAAAAGACTTCTATCGCTTAAGTCCCCACTAAGGTGTACAATATGTCAATATTACATGATCAGTGATCTAGTCAAAATATAGAATTTTCCTCCCCAGCGGAGTTGTTATCCAGCCTCAAATATCCTATCGATCATGAAATGGTCTATGATAGAATCCTCAATTTCCTTCAGCTATGTGTTCTGCAACATACCATTGTCCATAGTCTAGCTATGTGGCTTCTTTGGAAACCCTGTCCACCAATTGGTTCCTTTCTTTGTATATATGAGAAAATGAGATAGAGTCAAATAGACTTTTAATACATATTACATCCTCTAACAATGGAATCAAACTAGAGACATGACATATGTGAATCCCATTAGTCCAATTGATAATTACTAAAGAATCACCAAATAGCAGAAGAGTTCGTAATCCTTCTCTATAGAAAATAGTAGGAGGAGTTTTAAAGCCAAAATTTCTGAGTAGTTATTTGTGCCAATCCCTAATCCCGCTTTGAGGGTAAAGTAATGTGAGTGAGTGAAATAAAGATAGCCTCCCCCTTTGCACTTTTGATCAGATGAGGAAGCGCCATCAAAATATCCCCACGGGATACTAAAATTAGGATCCACCTCTCTAAAGTCCCTAGGGTGAACCACAGTATCCCCGCCCGACCCCGAAAATGATTTAAAAATTCCAATGCAAGTAACGGTCACCCTTTCAACCGAGAAGTGGTCATCTTGAAATATTTGACCATTCCGGGTGATCCAAATACCCCAGGTATAAAGGGGAAATCTGTAATCCTCACGGGCCATGTTCTTGCAACCAGGCCTTGAGGGATAATTCGAAGGAAATCCCCTGCCAGTCCTAGAGAGAGGGAAACAATACCCTAGAAAAAGTCCATACCTCTTTGATAAAAGGACACTGTAAAAAAAAGGTGATCCACAGTTTCTAAATGAGATTTACATAGAGTGCAATGGCCCAGCCCAGAGAAAAGACGTCTTTGTAGGTTGTCCCAGGAGGGTAGTTTGTTTTCCAATATTGACCAAACCAACAATTTCCCCTTCATCATACAAGTCTATTTCCATATTTTCCTCCACCACTAAAGGGGGTACCGTTGATGTAGGTCCACACATAACTTTATATAGCCAAAACGCGGAGTGTATTCTCCGTCTCCGACACCATCCCAGAGTAATTCTTCGTGCCTATCGACCAAGCGAATGGAGGCATCTCGGGGAGCCTGAGTGTACTTATTCCAATGTATCAAATCTGCCTTTGGTAGTCTAATTATCTACCCCAACAACCATCCTTGATGCCACATATCAGATTGTAAAGGATCCCCAACTTGAGCAAGATGATAGTAGCTAGCCAGCACCAACCTAATCACGAGAGCCTTCAGGTAGAATATGGCCCAACTGACACCCTGGTCATAGATCTAATCTAAGACGAACCAATTTCCCATAGCCCACTCTCCACACTAGGTCATTACCCACAAGATCAAAGGCCTTAATCAATGCCTTTCAAATAATAGAAGCCGCTGAGAATGATTTATTTGTAGTTCAAATCCAATCTCTAATAGAAAGAGGAGTGATATATTTTTGGTGAATTACTTGTGTCCAGAGACTTGTAGTCTTAATCAATTGCTAGGATCACTTTTTAGCCAGAGATTTGGGGAATGAAAAATATTTTTAAACCCCAATCTCCCAGGGCTTTTGGAGTGGCAATCCGATCCCAACAAACCCAGGGTAAACAAATTTTGTCCTTATGACCCTTCCACAATTACAAAAAACACATCTTTCACATCTTCTCCAAAATTCCTTTTGGAATCAAGCTAAAGACATCCTAGTAAAGCCGGAGTATCCTCTAGGACCGTTTTAACTAGAACAAGTCACCCAGCCCTAGAAAGCCATCGGTGTCTCCAACACTTAATCCTCTTTTTAAGTTTTGCGATAAGCCAACACCAATCGGTCTTTTGGTAGCTGTTTGGTTTCAATTGAAAGCCAAGATACTTCAACCCTTCATCTAATTCAAAGAGACTGAAGGGAAGCCAAATGGAAATGAGTTTTGAATCCTCCTCGGACAAGTTAGATAGTGTAATGTTGAAATTCTTATTGTTGATTTCCATGCTAGTTAAGCTTGTTTGAAAATGAGAAGTCCCTCACACAGATTTTCAATATCCTGCTTGGATCCATTGCAAAAAATTAAGATATCGTCCACGAATTGTAAGTGAGAGATGTACAATCCTAGACAAATGTTGATGCCTCACGAGAGGTTCCGGTAGACTTTGCCTCAATCAAGATCCGACTAAGACACTTAGCAACAAGGAGAAAAAGGAGTGGGGATAGTGGACAACCCTATCATACTCCCCTTTCCACTATAAAGAAAGAGGAGGTTGAACCATTGATCAATATAGAAAAAGACATTGATGATAAACAAGAAATAGTCTAGTTTGTGAAGGCTACCCCAAAGTTGAGGTGTATCAGCAACATCTGAATATATAGCCAGTTTACTTTGTCAAAATCCTTTCAAAGGTCGATTTTAATTACCTCCCCTTTGAGTTTCTTACTTTTTAAACTGTGAAGACCTTCCTGTGCAATCCCAATGGCCTCATGTATCTTCCTTCCTTTCAAAAATCCAAACTTTTCATTAGAAATGTGCCTGGATAGAATATCTTTTAGTTTGCAACTAATGACTTTTGAGATGATCTTGTAGACACAATTACAAAATGAGATTAGACGAAAGTCATCAAAGGAGGTTGGATTTTCTATTTTGGGGATTAAAGCAATGAAGGTGGCATTAAATGGTGCATGTATATGTCCATTTTTCCTAGACTCCTCCACTACTTTCAATATGTCATTCCCCATAAGGTCATAGAAACCCAAATAAAATTCAATAGACCATCCATCAAGCCCTAGACTCTTCCCTTTCTGGAAGGAATTCATGACAATCAACAATTCCTTTTCTGATACTTTCAACATTAGTGACTCCCAATCATCATCCTCCACAAAGCAAGGGAAGAACCTAGCAACTTTCACAATTTCAACAATGGAAGATCCCACCTTTGCCTTGAACATATATTTAAAATGAGAAATCCCCAAAGATGAGAGACCATCAAAAGTGTTGACGAGTTGATCGTCTCCCTGGGTAAGACCCCATATGGTATTAGTCAATTTCCGACCTTTAGTAAAGGAGTAGACAAATTTTGTGTTCTCATCCCCATATGCGATCCAAATAACACGACTTTTTAGTCGCCACAGAGCTTCTTTTTCATCCAAGATAGTCCTCCTCCAAAGTTTCACTTGTACTAGATCCTCCCTAGTCTCCTTGGAGTGGAAGCCCCGATCAGGATTGACCTACCAATCCAACATCATCTTTTCTATAGTAAAGAGTTCTTGTTCCTCTTTATTTTTTCTTATTCCATGTTTTATTTTTTTGTTCAAGAGATAGTTTCACATGGCCGTTTCTCAAGTTTTCCATAAGGTGAATAGTTGCATGAGTATTATGTTTTGTACCTAAAGGAGTCCACAAATTATGTACCAGGGCTTGATACTCTAGATCCTTTAACCAAACCTCGAAGAAATTAAAGGGGTTGGGAGCCCAATGAACCCTACCACTTAGTTCCAACACAATTGGGTTGTGATCCGATTGTACACTACTAGAAACCCACTAATGTGCAAGGGCTAGGGTATCAAGTACTTCCTCCTTCGTAAGAAAACGATCCATTCGTTTTGTGACCCATGCATCCCCAACCCTCAAATTCCACCAGGTCAGTTGTAATTTATCCAGCTCAAGATCCAATAGGCCATGAAATTCGAGAAAATGTGTGAAATAGTCAGACAAAGTGCAGGGAATATTGATATTTAAACCTTCTCAAAACCAAAGGAAAAATTTAAGTCCCCACCCACAATAATTTATTGTTGAGAAAGACAAGAGAACTTTGCCAAGGATTCCCAGTAACGTTTTTGATCAACATAAGGACCATAGATATTAATAAGCAACAAGGAGTGTCCCAGATCAGCTGAAAACATGTTAAGTCCAAGCCTCAATTTAAATCCCCAAATTCGATTACATTTACACCTCTTGAGATGCCAGCCGGTGGAAAGTCCCCCAAAGTGTCCCTTTTCATCTACTGTCGTGAAGGACCAACTAGGAAAAATTGTTTCTAATGACCTAACCACATGTTCACTTACCCCCATAGTTTCTTCAGCAAAAATATGACATCCGAAACAGTATTTGAAACCAATCCTTTTAATGACGATTTTTTAGCCAGGCTCGCAAGTCCCCTACAGTTGAAGGAGAGAATTTTCATAGGGATACCACCTCTTAGGGATGATTTTCTCTAAGCACCCATTCTATGGAAGATTGCCTACTAGAGGCCACATCAATATTAGCTCGATATTGAGCCAATAGAATATGTGATCTCCTACCCCGTCCCCGGGATGAAGAAAGAGCCCGAGGAAGAGATCCCAAACCCTTCCCAAGAGGATCCTCTACACCGTAGCTATCCAAGTCCTCAGATAAAACAGTCCTGTTTAGCTATCCAAGTCCTCAGATAAAACAGTCCTGTTGCGGAGAAATAACGAATCCTATACTCTTCTGAAGACTGGGTGCTGGAAGACAATTGATTGCCGGAATGGGAAGGAGTCCCACATAATTTCAAAGAAGAAGGAAAAGAAGTATCAAGCCCCAAGGAGGAGGCTAAACCATTAGAGGAAGGAGCCAACAAACCCTCATCTACGGGGGACACCAAGGTGGGGAGGGACTTAGACACACTTATCTTCCCTGACACCTGGCTCGGGGTGGAAAAAGGAGTTTTAATCGAGGGAGGAAAAATATCCCCAGCAGGTTGTTGGCATAGGGGCATACCCAGGGTTCAACTCTTCAACAACGCACCAAAAAAACCCTAACTACCGACCCTTTCGAAAACACCTTCGAAGCAGATGAAGTCTCACCCTAGGTAGAGGCAGGGGTGGTTGCAGGACTCAAATGTCTGCAACCTAGCTAGGACACAGATCTATGATTACACCACTCTAACAAAGCACTTAGCATTTAACATTCATTAGTATTTAATTCTTATTCACATCGCATATCGAAACCCTAATTATATAACAAAGCAATACTCAACCAGATCTAACACATCTAAGCACTTAGCACATGGAAAGAGATCAGATCTAACATTCATTCACATTAATAAGCACTAAGCTATCATACTAGATTCATCTAAATATTCATTAGTGCACTTAAGCTTAAATTATATAAACAAAACAATAATCGTAATGCACAAAGAAACCATAACACAGGATATATGTGGTTCACCCCAGTGTGGGGCTACATCCACCAACTCTTCTCTTCTTTATTATCTTCTATCAATCTCCTCACATGCACGGAGAATCAAACGCACCTCCGCATAGGATAGGAGATCTGTGCACACCTCACCAGACCCTCCTTCCCTGAGTTAGATCACAGCACAAAGTCTTCTTACATAGTCTGCACACAAGCCTTTTACAATCACTTGAACTCAACTATGCAAGTCTTAACACATAGTATGCACAAATCCTCTAGATCCACACTAAGCCGATTCTACTAGGTATCCCCTTTCTTACATTTCCTAGGTATCTATTTATACTTTTCAAAAAGGCCTAAAAATGGGTAAAAACC
This sequence comes from Picea sitchensis, assembly GCA_010110895.2. Classification (NCBI taxonomy): domain Eukaryota; kingdom Viridiplantae; phylum Streptophyta; class Pinopsida; order Pinales; family Pinaceae; genus Picea; species Picea sitchensis. Next base: position 36,072 of record SNQJ01S0187476.1, on the reverse strand, counting down.
AATGGGCCGACACCCCATACCCATTACATAAACCCTAAACCCAAAAATCCCTGAAAAGGGGGTGAGATCCCATGATATCCACTTCAACTTGTGCTCCATCTTCAACCAGCGTGTCGAAGTCCCAAAATTGGTCAAAACATGACCAAGGTTCTCCAAAACTTGGTCAAGGGCCAACAGGTCCCCAACACTCACCCGTGACTCATCCCATGTCGCTCTGCTCTAGGTAACTCTGCCTCAAATGCCTCAAGCTTGGCTCGAGCTAATTCGACCTACTGCTTCGCCTGGGTCTCTTGATCAAAGAACTCCTGAATAATTGCCTCGGTCATAGGTCCTTCCAAGCATTGTTTGGATGCAGTGACTGCTTGTTCTAGTTTCGCTCCTCCTCCTTCAATCTCCTAAAAAATTAGGCAAGCTGCATCCTTCACTAGTTGGAGTCTCTGAGTCACTTCCATGACTTTTCTCTGTATGGCATGGACCTATTGCTGAGTCGCACACTATTATTGGGATCTTTTCATTCACTTGACCACTGAGAAGCGCTTCAACTGTGCTTGTAATGTCACTACTTGTTGCTTTGTCTCTTGGAATTATGACTCCAGTGTCTTCAGTTCAGAGTCCTCGGTAAGGTGCTCATAATTTTGTGCACTTCGACTCCTAAGTTGTTTACATTCCAAGGATAATGCCTTGATTCTCTGGACTGCGCTTCGGGTGGTTTCCTCCTGTTGGTCTCATACTTCCTACGGAGTGCTTGGTACTTCTTATAACTCCAATTCTACTACCCTCTGTTGGAGCTGCTGAATGTCTTCAACAATATTCGCTACTTGATTCTCCATTGGGTCTTCCTTCATTTTCTCTAAGCCCATCACAGAGCGAAGTTCTCTGTTGACTGCTTCTTTAAATCCAACCTGCTTCATGAGCAGTTGTTCTTTCTCCTACTGGATCTGTGCTCTATCCTCTACAAACTTTGTTTGTAGGTCATCCTTTTCCTACTACGCAACTTGGTGTTTCTCTATGACTTCTTCTTGTTCTTGCTTCAGGGCCATTGTGGCCTATTCTTTTTCTTCCTACATGCGATGAAGGCGAGCTTTGATCACATGATCTATTTTGCAGAGTTGGGCAAGATCATCTCCCAATGTTGTTTCTTCTAATGGAGGGGACACTACGCGGCTAGAGTGAAGGGCTTGTTGTACCCCTCTCATCTCTTCTTCAATTCTTTCATACAAGGTTTCTTGTTTCACTTCATTGTGCTATAAAATATCTTCTTCAGTATCTGAGACAAAAACGATGATTAGGTCGATGTCATCCACCATGAGTATAGTCTCCATCTTGGGCTTGCTAGCTTTGGACTTCTTATGTGAAGAAGGTTTTTGGGGGGGAAACCTTTATTTTCCTAGATGTCTCTGTGTCATCATGGGGATTCATTGGCTGTGTTACTTCACCTTGCTTTTTATTATCTTCTTCCCCATTTTTCTCTTACTTGTCTACTTCGTCACCACATCTTCCTCTAGGTGAATCTGAAGCAGTCTCTTCTGATGCGCTGCTCAGCTCCTAGATCTTTTCTTTATTATTCTTTTTTCTATTTCTGGGTGCATCATACTCTTCGCGAGTAACCACTGGACTTCCAATGAGGTTGGGGTTAGACAGTTTTGCCTGTTCGATTGGTATAAGGAACTTTGTGGGCCATTCCTTAGTGATTTCTTTCAGGTTCTCCTCTGTGAGCTTGTAATAGGAGTGAATCTCTTCTTTACTTTCGTTTGCGCATGCAGTGATATAAATAAAATGCCTATCTGCATGGAACTTCATAAGGGGCTTGAACCTATCTAGGGTGTTCAACGTCAAATAAGGGAAAGACTCAATATCCCTCTTCAACTACAGGTAGTAGGTGTAGAACACTACGTTTGATTGCCATTGTTTCCTCATATTGCTTGAATACCAGAGCGTGGTGAACTTCGCAGCTAGTGGCTCGAACGGCTAAATGTCAGGGAAGGTTGCTCCTTCTAGAATATCCCAAGCAATGAACACGATGAGGATCAGGAGCCAACTGAAATGGAACTCATAGCCCTGATCCGGAGCTTCGTGATAGTCCCGTTCTAATTGGTTGACAAGGTAACTCACCCAGGTCATCTATAGTCCTTCCATGCATTTTCCCGTGAGGTCAACGATGAACCCCATGACCTATGTGGGTCTGTTATTCCTTACTAAATTACCAACAATCAACTAGTATTCTAGGTTCACTGCGCCATTCTGAATGGAAGCTACCTTGTAGCCTCGCTTTCCTTTCTCCACATCGCCATAGGTTTCTTTAATCTTCTGCGCCAGGGTGCGATCTGCAACCTTCCCTGGATAAAATTCTTGCAGGTTTGGTCCCTGCATGCTTAATTTGGTGATCCTATGGATCAACGCCAAATAGATAGTGATGTGTCTGTCTAGCCATATATAACCATTGTGGAAGCATGATAGTAGGATTTTAACACACGCGTTAACCTCCTGGTGCCTTCTAAAATGTGGTAACTTCATCACGTTCAGGATAGTGGACCTCACGATTTCCATAGTCCATGGTTGGCAGATGATCTTCGACTTCCTCCCCTTCGTCTTGCTCAAATATTTATGAGGTGAAAGCATGTCATAGCTTTTGTGGTCTCCTAAGTTATAGTTGTTGATATTCAAGGTCGAAATACTCTCCAACTATGGTCTGACTGCTTGTATTCCCTTCAGGAGGTACGCAATGATGATTGTGTAGTTGAAGTCCCTTGAGACACTGTCACAACTCACCACACCAGCCAAGGGTGGGATGTATTCGGGCATGATGGATAGGATTAGCTTCGCGTTTGCTAAGTCATCACGATGCTTAGTTCTTTTCTCGGTCGCAACTCGAGATGGTCTAGATCCACGAGCAGTTGATGGGGAGTCTTGCTCTCCTCTCATTGATGAGGCTTGAACTCCTACAAACATCACCTTCTTATCCATGAGGTCGATTAGAATTTATTCGACAGACTTTTCTACTGCACTAATGTCGTCCGACATACACGCTTCGAGATCAGGTATCTCAGGTCGGTGATCAAACACTCACTGTAATAGAACGGGTGGTGAAGTTGTAATAAACACAATGCGGTAATAGTCAGCTCTCTGTGGGATCAAAGAATCATTGTTTTCAAAAGTGTTCTCGGTGCAATGTTCGATGGGATAAATAGACAACGTCATAACGGTTTCTTCCAGCGGGTCGAAAATCCTTAATCAATGCAATTTTGTCCGTTAAGGTGCGGTCCTAATGGTCAAATGGTGAGATTTCGAGCCATAACTAATTTCCTAACCATTTAGGAGCACTGGTATAATGGTCATAATGCCTCCAATGGTCATATTGCTCCGCCATGGCAAAGTGCCAATCTGTGTTGTACTGATATCTCGACGAAGTCCAAGTTCTGAAAACCTTCCTTCTGTGAAGTCTTCTCTAGAACTTCTTGCAATTTTTCTAACTTGTCTTTCTTCTTGCTGAGATTTCTAGCCTTCTTTCCTGTAATCTGAGTTACTGGGTTCCTCTTCCCATTTTGATTCTTATCTTCTCTTGGAATAGTAACTTCGTGTTGCTGATGATCTTTTATAGGGTTCAAGGGTGATACTTCTTCTTTGTCTGGGGTATGTGCTCTATTCTCTTGTACAGACAGGTGTTTCACATCTTCATGGGTTCTTTCAACTTTGACGTCCAGAACTATGGTCCCTAGAAATTTAGATTTGTTCTCCTGTTCCTCTATCAAGTGTGTTATTCTCTTAGTCATGAAATTTCTTAGTTATTACTTTTTCTATTCTAGATATTCCTCTTCTTGTTTCCTTTGTGTCTGATCTTTCTCAATCCAGGTATTTCCTATAAAAAGAGAAAATGGGGTGTTTTTCTCAACAAACTTAATGACCACAAGTTATTCCTTTGTCGAAGTTCCATGAGAACTCAAATATGTTTGGGTAAGTCTTCCACATAGGGTTATTATCTTTCCTCTAAATAATCCTATTCCTCCTAAATAAGGAACCATAGCAGGATTTCCCAAAATTTCCCAAGTTTGTTCTATCATGATATTCACCTGTGTTTCCTCATCTAGAACACATTCTATGTCAAAGTATCCTATTCTTGCTTCTATGCACTCTTTATCTTTGAATATCTATGATAAACTAATGTATATGTGGTCATTTAGGGTTTCTTTCATCTGCAATAATGCAGTCTCTGATTCTTTCTAGGGTTCTTCCATAGTCTTAGTCTCTTGGTATTTCTCATGGTTTTCTTGTCTCATATTCATCTTCTCAACTTTAGCAATCATTCTAGGGAAATCCAAAACTTCATGGTCCATAGATTTACAACAAATACAACTAGGTCTTCTACTAGGGAATTTCTTAGCAAGATGTCCTAGCCTTCTGCAACTGTAACAAAGGGTTAATCCTCTCTTTCTCTTAAATGATCCCCAACCTTCCCTGTACTGCATACAGGGATCACAGTAACTAGCCTGCACAACATTCCTTCTAGGATCCTACATCGAATTGTTAGTCCAAACATTCTTTCTATGCATAGGAATAACATATCTTTCATTATTTTTATCATATCTATTCATATCAAATCTTATTTCTTCTAGTTGTACGCTAGTTTTCAGACTAGGACCAAATCTTTTAATCTTACCTAGATCCATTCTTTCAAAATAAAATTTTCACTTATCTTACCTTTATCAGAGCACAAAGATTCATTATCTTACCTCTTTTCTTCAGATCGGACTTATCTTCTTAGCACGGAGCTCTGCAATTCAAGTAGAATACTACACACTAAAGAAACAAATCTATGCACAGAGCTTTATTTTCTTCAGTTCCCAACAATCAC